>SZWC01006074.1:21091-77369 GCA_023375785.1 Penium margaritaceum | reverse complement strand
TGGGCAAGCAGGAAGCAGGACTGCGTCTCGCTTTCTACTGCTGAGGCGGAGTACATTGCACTCTCCGAAGTGTGCAAGGAAACACAGTGGCTTCGTAGTTTGCTTGATGAGATCAAGGCACCACAAGAGGAGGCAACAGTCATCCGCATCGACAACCAAAGTGCCATGGCTATGGCAGAGGACGACATGATCTCCCGGCGTACAAAGCACATCGATATTCGGTACCACTACTCACGTGACCTTATTGCCAAGGGTGTCGTGGAACTGGAGCACGTCGCAACCAAGAAAATGCTTGCGGACTTCTTGACAAAGCCGCTAGACAGTGATTTGCATGTTGCAGGTGCTCGAGGAGTAGGCATGGTGGATGCAAGAGATGAGAACTAAAGACCAAAAAAAAAAAAAACTGACATGCACAAACACAACCTAGAGCTACAGGTTCATGCCGAAGAAAACTACCACAGCAGGTGGCCTACGGTGCAAGGGAGAGATTGTTGTTCTTCTATGCCCCATGGCCATTGTTATGGGTTGACGGACAGGTTGGGCATGCACTGCTCCCTTGGAGTAAGTCCCCCAAACCTTGTTCGTGGTGCAAGTCCAAGCGAGACACCAGAAGTGTAGCGCAACGGATAGCATGTTGGAATTAGGGACAACAGGTCCTGCGATCGAGCCTTGATGTGCGCAGGAGGTTTTTTGACCTTCTAGCACAGGGGAAGTTTCTTAGACATTTCTCCATGCATGAGGAGAGTGCGCCACTTGGCGGTCAGTGGATGCGCCAATTGGCGGACTGGTGAGGTGGTNCCCACACACCTTAGAAGCCAGGCCTAGGACTATATGTACCAGGCTCATTCCTCATTCTAATTACACAATCTGGCCTTAGATGCTCCTCACAGAGTTGTCCAACTAAGGAACAGTATAAAGAAGACACTGGTTGGTCTAAGCCCCAGGAGTTAGTCTTTGACTAGCACCTCGCGCGAAAGTGACCAAGTGTTAAGTGGACACAGTTGCTAGCAAGTGATTGCCTAGGAACTGCTCAGTGTGGAACCGTGATCCTGAGGGTGATATCTTCTCCTAGCTGAAATGCTAGGAGTGGACGGCAGGTGCTATTGTGTCGGCCCTGTTTTCTAGTCCGTTTGCCTCAGGCCGGTTGACAGACATACTCCATAGAGCAGTGCATGCCTTGTCTGTATGTGTAGCAAGCCAGCTAGGCAGTGGACAAGGTGCATACTATTTCAACATGTAGCTCGTGCAAAACTGAGACGTAACTAGGGTGTAACTAGGGTGCCACTAGGGTGCATGTAGGGCGTAACTAGGGCACAACTAGGTTGCAAGAAGGGTGCAACTAGGACGCAACTAGGGTGCAACAAGGACACAAATAAGGCGCAAGTAGGATGCAAGTAGGGCGGAACTAGGTTTAAACTAGGATGTAAGTAGGGTACAAGTAGGGTGCAAGTAGGACGCAAGTAGGGCGCAACTAGGGCGCAACTGGGACACAAGTAGGGCGCTAGTTGGACGCAACAAGGACGCAAGTACTGCATAACTAGGGCGTAGCTAGTGTCTAATAGAGGCCCAACTAGGGCGCAGTTAGGGCGCAAGGAGGGCATAACAAGGGGGTAAGTAGGGCTCAACTAGGGCGCAAATAGGGTGCAACTAGGGTGCAAGTAGGACATAAGTAGGACGCAACTAGGACGCAACTAGGGCGCAAGTAGAGTCTAAGTGGGGTACAAGTAGGTCGTAACTAGGACGCAACTAGGGCGTAACTAAGGCATAACTAGGTGCACAATGAGGGCGGAAATATGGTGAAAGAAGGGCGCAACCAGGACACAACTAGGGCGTAACTAGGGCGTAACTCGGGTATAAGTTGGACACAAGTAGGGCGCAACTACGGTGTAACAAGGCCGCAACTAAGGCGCAACAAGGGTGCAAGGAGCAAGTAAGGCACAACTAGGGTGCAAGCATTGTGCAACTTGTGCGCAACTAAGGCGCAACTAGGGCTCAACTAGGACGCAACCACGGTGCAACTAGGGTGCAACAAGGACTCGAGTAGGGCGCAAATAGGACAAAACTAGGATGCAACAAGGGCGCAACTAGGGTGCAACTAGGGTGTACGTTAGGTGCAAGTAGGGTACAAGTAGGGCACAACTAGGGCACAACTAGGGTGAAACTAGGGTGCAAGTTAGGCGCAAGTAGGGCAAAAGTAGGGCCTTACTAGGGTGTTACTAGGATGCAACAAGGGCACAACTAGGGTGCAACTACGGCACACGTAGGGTGCAAGTAACTAGGGCTCAACTAGGATACAACAAGGGTATAGCTACTGCCTAACTGAGGCACAACTAGGGCCAACTAGGGCAAAACTAGGGCGCAACTAGGGCGTAACTAGGGTGCAAGTATGATGCAAGTAGGGCGCAACAAGAGCGCAACTAGGGCGTAACTAGGACAGAACTAAGGCAAAAGTAGGACGCAATAAGGGTGTAAGTAGGATGCAAGTAGGGGTGTAAGTAGGGCACAACTACAATGAGAGTAGGACACAACTAGGGCACAAGTAGGGCGCAAGTAGGGCACAACCAGGGCACAAGTAAGATGCAACTAGGGCGTAACTGGGATGCAACTAGGACACAACTATGTGGCAACTAAGGCGTAGGTAGTGCCTAACTGATGTGCACCTAGGGCACAACTAGGGCGCAACTAGGGCGCAACAAGGGTGCAAGTAGGGCACAACTAGGATGAAAGTAGGATGTAAATAGGGCGTGACTAGGGAACAACTCGGGTGCGACTAGGGCGCAACTAGGGCGTAGCTAGTGCCCAATTGAGGCACGACTAGGACAAAACTAGGTGGAACGAGGGCACAACTAGGGTGCAACTGGGGCGAAAGTAGGCTGCAACTAAGGCGCAAGTAGGGCGCAAGTAGGGCGCAACCTGGCCTCAACTAGGGTGCGACTATGGCAAAACTAGGGCGTAGCTAGTGTCCAACTAAGGCGCAAATGGAGCACAGCTAGGGTACAACCAGGGTGCAACAAGAGTAAAGCTAGTGCCCAATTGAGGCGCGACTAGGGCGCAACTAGGATGCAATTAGGGCGCAACTAGGGCATATCTAGGGCCCAACTAGGGTGCAAGTAGAGCAAAATTAAGGCGCAACTCGGGCGCAACTACGGCGCAACTAGGGCACAAGCAGGGTCCAAGTAGGGCGCAAGTAGGGTGTAGCTAGGTGGTAGCTATTGCAGAATTAGGATGCAAGGAGGACGTAAGTGGGGCTCAACTAGGGTGCAACAAGGGCGCAACTAGGGCGCAAGCAGGGCACAAGTAGGGCGCAACCAGGGTGAAAGTAGGGCGCAACTAGGGTACAACTAGGGTGCACCTTGGGTACAACTAGGGTATAGCTAGTGCCCAACTGAGATGAACCTAGGGCACAAGTAGGACGCAAGTAGGGCGCAACTAGGGTGCAAGTAGGTCGCAACTAGGGCACAACTAGGGCGTAGGCAGTTTCCTACTGAGGCATAACTAGGGCACACCTGGGGCACAACTAGGGCATAGCTAGTGTCCAAGAGAGGCACAACTAGGGTGAAATTAGGGCACAAGGAGGGCATAACCAGGGCGTAAGTAGGGCGTAACTAGGGCACAACCAGGGCGCAACAAGGCTGCAAGTAGGATGCAAGTAAGGCGCAACCACGGTGCACCTAGGGCATAGCTAGGGCGCAAGTAGGGCGTAAGTAGGGCACAAGTAGGACGTAATTAGGCCAGAGATATGGTGAAAATAGGGCCGCAATTAGGGCGCAACTCGGAAGGAAGTAGGGCGCAACTCGGAAGGAAGTAGGCCGCAACTAGGGGGCAAGAAGGGCGCAATTAGGGAGCATCTAAGGCATAACTAGGGTGAATTCAGGGTGCAACTAGGGCACAAGTAGGGTGCAACTAGGGTGTACCTAGAGTGCAACTAAGGCGTAATGAGGGTGCAAGTAGGGAGTAAGAGAGGCACAACTAGGGCGGAAGTATGGCATAATTAGGGCGCAACTAAGGTGCAACTAGGGCTCAACTAGGACGCAACGAGGGTACAACTAGGGTGCAACTAGGGCGCAACTTGGGCGCATGTAAGGCACAAGTAGGGAACAAGTAGGGCACAAACTAGGGCACAACTAGGATATAACTAGGGTGCAAGTAGGGCGCAAGTATGCCACAAGTAGGGCCTTTCAAGGGTGTAACTAGGGTGTGATTAGGGCACAACTAGGGCATAACTAGGACGCACCTAGGGTGCAAATAGGGTTTAGCCAGTGCCCAATTAAGACAAAATTAGGGCACAGGCAGGGCGTGACTAGGGCGTAAGTAGGACACAACTAGGGCACAAGGAGGGCACAAGTAGGCAGCAACTAGGGTGCAACTAGGGCACAACTAGGGCACAACTAGGACATAGCTAGTGCCTTACTGAGGCACAACTAGGGCGCAACTATGGTGAAACTAGGGTGTAACTAGTGTGCAACTAGGGCACAACTAGAACGCAAGTATGACACAAGTATGGAACAACTAGGGCACAACTAGGGTGCAAGTAGGGTGCAACAAGGGTGCAAGTAGGGCACAACTAGGACGAAAGTAAGATGTAAATAGGGCGCAACTAGAGCACAACTCGGGTGCAACTAGGGCGCAACTAGGGTGTAGCTAGTGCCCAACTGAGGCGCAACTAGGGCAAAACTAGGGTGGAACTATGGCACAACTAGGGTGCAACAAGAGCAAAAGTAGGCCACAACTAAGGCGCAAGTAGGGGACAAGTAGGGCACAACTTGGCCTCAACTAGGGCGCAACTATGGCAAAACTAGGGCGTACCTAGTGTCCAACTAAGGCGCAACCAGAGCATAGCTAGGATGTAACCAGGGCGCAACAAGAGTATAGCTAGTGTCCAATTGAGGCGCAACTAGGGCACAACTAGGGCACAATTAGGGCATAACTAGGGTACCTCTAGGGCGCAACTAGGGTGCAAGTAGGGCGAAATTACGGTAAAACTTGGGTGCAACTACGGCGCAACTAGGGCACAAGTAGGGTCCAAGTAGGGTGCAAGTAGGGTACAACTTGGACATAACAAGTGGAAAACTATGGTGGAATTAGGGTGCAAGTGGGGCTCAACTAGGGCGCAACAAGGGCGCAAGTAGGGCGTAAGCAGGGTGCAAGTAGGGTGCAACTAGGGTGAAACTAGGGTGCAACTAGGGCACAAGTAGGTCCCAAGTAGGGCGCAACTAGGGTGCAACTAGGGCGCACCTTGGGTACAACTAGGGCATAGCTAATGCCCAACTTAGACGAACCTAGGGCACAGCTAGGGCGAAAGCAGGGCGCAACTAGGGTGCAAGTAGGTTGCAACTAGGGCACAACTACGGCGTACGTAGTGCCCTATTGAGGCGCAACTAGGGCACACCTGGGGCACAACTAGGGCGTAGGTAGTGTCCAATAGAGGCGTAACTAGGGTGCAATTAGGGCATAAGGAGGGCATAACCAGGGCGTAAGTAGGGCGTAACTAGGGCAAAACTAGGGCGAAATTAGGGTGCAACTAGGCTGCAAGTAGGATGCAAGTAGGGCGCAACCATGGCACAACTAGGGCATAGCTAGGGCGCAAGTAGGGCATAATTAGGGCACAAGTAGGACATAACTAGGCCAAATCTAGGGTGCAAATAGGGTCACAATGAGGGTGCAACTCCGAAGCAAGTAGGGTGCAACTAGTACACACCTAGGGCGCAATTAGGACACATCTAAGGCGTAACTAGGGTGAAAGTAGGGGGAAGATAAGGCACAAGTAGGGTGCAACTAGGGTGTACCTACGGTGTGACTAAGGCACAATGAGGGTGCAAGTATGGAGTAAGAAAGGCACAACGAGTGCGGAAGTATGGCACAACTAGGGCGCAACTAAGGTACAACTAGGGCTCAACTAGGGTGCAACGAGGGTGCAACTAAGGTGCAAATAGAGCTTGAGTAGGGCGCAACTAGGGTGCGACTTGGGCGCATGTAAGGCACAAGTAGGGAACAAGTAGGGTACAAACTAGGGCGCAACTACGATGTAACTAGGAAGCAAGTAGGGCGAAAGTATGGCACAAGTAGGGCCTTTCTAGGGTGTAACTAGGGTGTGACTAGGGCGCAACTAGGGCGTAGCTAGGGCACACCGAGGGTGCAACTAGGTCATAGCTAGTGCCTAATTCAGACAAAACCAAGGCAAAGCTAGGGCTTAACTAGGGTGCAAGTAGGGTGCAACTAGGGCACAAGTAGGGCGTACGTAAACCGCACCTAGGGTGCAACTAGGGCACAACTAGGGCGCAACTGGGGCGTAGCTAGTGCCTTATTGAGGCGCAACTAGGGCGCAACTAGGGTGAAACTAGGGTGTAACTAGGGTGCAACTAGGGCACAACTAGGACACAAGTATGATACAAGTGTGGCGCAACTAGTGCACAATTAGGGTGCAACTAGGATGCAAGTACTGCAGAAGTAGGGTACAAGTAGGGCGTAACTCGGGCACAACTAGGGCGCAAGTACGGCCGCAAACAGGGCCTAACTACAGTGGGGCACAACTACGGCACAAGCAAGGCACAAGTAGGGCGCATCTAGGGCAAAAGTAAGATGCAACTAGGGCGTAACTAGGACGCAAGTAGGACGCACCTAGGTACAAGTAGGGCGTAGCTAATGTCCAACTGATACGTACCTAGGGCACAACTAGGGCGCAACTAGGGCACAACTAGGGTGCAAGTAAGGCACAACTAGGACGTAAGTTGGACGCAAAAAAGGGCGCAACTAGGGCATAACTCAGGTGCAACTAGGGCAAAACTAGGGCATAGCTAGTGTCCAACTGAAGCGCAACTAGGGCGAAACTAGGGTGGAACTAGGATGCAGCTAGGTTGCAACTAGGGCGCAAGTAGGCCACAAGTAGGGCACAAATAGGGCACAAGTAGCGAGCAACTTGGCCTTAATGAGGGTGTAACTATGGTGAAACTAGGGCGTAGCAAGTGCCCAACTGAGGCACAACTAGAGCGCAGCTAGGGTACAACCAGGGCGCAACAAGGGCATAGTTAGTGCCCATTTGAGGCACAACTAGGGCGCAACTAGGGTGCAACTAGGGAAAATCTAGGGTGCAACTAGGATGCAAGTTGGGCGAAAGTACGACACAATTAGCTTACAACTACAGGACAACTAGGGCACAAGTAAGGTCCAAGTAGGGTGCAAGTAGGGTCTAACTAGGGCGCAAATAGGGTCTAAGCAAGGCACAAGTACGGCGCAACTAGGGCAAAGTTAGGGTGCAAGCAGGGGACAAGTGAGGCGCAACTAGAGCGCAACAAGGGCTTAACTAGGGCACAAGTAGGGTGCAACTAGGGTGCAACTAGGACGCAACTTGGGCTCAAGTAGGTCGCAAGTAGGGCCCAACTAGGGTGCAACTAGGGCTCACCTTGGGCACAACAAGGGCGTAGCTGGTGTCCAACTGAGACACACCTAGGGCACAACTAGGGCACAAGTAGGGTGCAACTAGGGCACAAGTAGGTCACAGCTAGGGCACAACTAGGGCCTAGCGAGTGCCCTACTGAGGCGCAACTAGGACGCAACTAGGGCACTACTAGGGCGAAACTAGGGCGCAACCAGGGTATCAGTACGGCACAACTAGGGCGCAAGTAGGGCACAAGTTGGACGTAACTTGGTCACAACTAGGGGACAATTTGGGTAAAACTAGGGCATAACTTGTGCCTTGCTAAGGTGCAACTAGGGCGCAACAAGGGAGCAACTAGGGTGGGACTAGGGCGTAGCTATTGCTCATTTCAAGCAAAACTAGGGTGCAACTAGGTTGCAACTATTGCGCAACTAGGGCGCAAGTAGGGTGGAACTAGGGCATAAGTAGGGCGCATGTAGGGCCCATGTAGGGCGCAACTAGGGTGCAACTAGGGCACAACTAGGGCACAAGTATGGCTCAACTAGGGCTCAACTAGGCCGCAACTAAGGTGCAACTAGGGTGCAAGCATGTAGCAAGTACAGCGGAACTAGGGCGGGAGTATGGTGCAACTGGGGCATAACTAGGGCGCAACAAGGGGGCAACTAGGGTACAACTAGGGTGTATAACTAGGGTGAAAGTAAGACACAAGTAGGGTGCAACTAGGCCACAACTAGGGCACATCTAGGGCACATTTAGGGCGCAAGTAGGATACAAATAGGGTGAAACTAGGGTAAAACTAGGGCACAAAAAGGTGGAAGTAGGGCACAACTTGGGTGCAAGTAGGGCGTAACTGGGGCGCAACCAGGGCACAACTAGGGCGCAAGTAGGGCTCAAGTAGGATGGAACTAGGGTGCAACTAGAGTAACCAAGGACCCAACTAGGGCGCAACTAGCACGCAACTAGGGTGTAGCTGTTGTCCAACTAAGGCGGAACAAAGACGCAACTAGGGTAGAACTAGGGCACAACTAGGGTGCAACTAGGGTGCATGTACGGCGCAACTCGGGCTCAACTAGGGTGCAACTAGGATGTAACTAGGGTGTAGTTAGTGTCCAACCAAGAGTCAACAAGGGCACAACTAGGGCGTAACAAGGGGAAACTAGGGTGCAAGTAGGGCGCTGGGAGGGAGCAAGTAAGGCACAAGAATGAGACAACTAGGACACAACAAGGGGGCAAGTACGACTAAAGTAGGACGCAACTAGGGCACAACTAGGGTGCAATAAGGGCGCATCTAGGGCGCAACTAGGGTGCGACTGAGGTGTAGCTAGTGTCCAACTGAGGGGCAACTAGGGTGCAACTATGGCGCGACTTGGGCACTGCTGGGGGACAGGTAGGGTGCAAATAGGGCGCAAGTAGGGTACAACTAGGGCGCAACTAGGGCACAACTACGGCGTAGCTAGTGCCCAACTAAAGCGTGACTAGGATGCAACTAGGGCGTATATAGGGCCCAATTATGGCACAACTAGGAAGTAACTAGGACGCAACTAGGGTGCAACTAGGGCGCAACTAGGACGCAAGTAGGGCGTAACTGGGGCACAACTAGGGCATAGCTATTGTCCAACTGACATGTAACTTGGGCGCAACTAGGGTACAACTACGGTGTGACTAGGGAACAACTAGGGTGTAACTAAGGAGCAAGTTGTACGTAAGTAGGGCGCAAGTAGGGCGCAACTAGGGTGAAATTAGGGCCTAACTAGGGTGCAACTAGGATGCAACTAGGGCACAACTAGGGCGCAAGTAGGGTGCACGTAGGGTGCACGTAGGGTGCAACTAGGCTAAAACTAGGGCACAACTAGGGCACAAGAAGGGCGCAAGTAGGGTACAAGTAGGGCGTAAGAAGGGCAAAACTGGGACGTAAGAAGGGCCAAAGTAGGGAGCAAAAAGGGCGTAACAATGGCGCAACTAGGACAAAACTAGGGCGCAACTAGGGCACAACTAAGGCGTAGCCATTGCCCATTTTAGGCGCAACTAGGGCACTATTCGGGCGCATCTAGGGCATAAGTAGGGTGACAGTAGGGCATAACTTAGGCGCAACTAGGGCAGAACTAGGGCTGAACTAGGATGCAACAAGGGTGTAGTTAGTGGCAAATTAAGGCACAACTAGGGCACAACTAGGATGCAACAAAGGTGTAACAAAGGGGCAACAATGGCACAAATAGGGTGCAAGTATGGTGCAAGTACGGCGCAAGTAGGACATAACTAAGGCATAATTAGGGTGTAGCTAGTTCCCAACTTAGGCGTAACTAGGACGTAACAAGGGTGCAACTAGGGTGGAAGAAGGGGGCAACTAGAACGCAAGCAAGGCGCAATTAGGGTGTAAGTAGGGCGCAACTAGGACGCAACTAGGGTGTAACAAAGGCGCATCTCGAGTGCAAGTAGGGCACAAGTAGGGTGCACCTAGGGTACAACCACTGGCAAGTAGGGTACAAGTAGGACGCAAGTAGGGCGCAAGTAGGGCACAACTAGGACGCAACGAGGGTGCAAGCAGGGTGCAACCAGGGCACAAGAAGGGCGTAACTAGGGCGCAATTAAGACACAATTAGGGCGCAACGAGGCCGTATCTTGGGTGCACGTAGGGCAGAAGTAGGGAGCAACTACGGCACAACTATGCGCAAGTAGGGTGCAAGGAGGGCGCAACTAGGATGCAAGTAGGGCTCAACTAGGGAGCAACAGCGGTGCAATCAGGGCGCAAGTAGAGCACAAGTACGGTGCAAGTAGCATGCAACGAGGATGTAACTAAGGTGCAATTAGGGCACAAGTAGGCCACAACTAGGATGCAAGTAGGGCGCAAGTAGGCCACAACCAGGACGCAAGTAGGGAGAAACTAGGGTAGAACTAGGGTACAAGTAGGGCAAAACCAGGGCTGCAAGAGGAACTTGCACAACCCAAAAAGGATCACTGGGAAGCAACCATTAAAGTAGACTTGGCATCTATTATGGAAAATGACACGTGGGAGCTGGTTGAAAGGCCGACAGATGACAAGGTCATTGGCTCAAAGTGGATCTTTGAGACCAAGCTAGCAGAGGAAGGAGTGGTTGATAAATACAAGGCGTAGTTGGTGGCCACGGGATACGCACAGCATAAGGGCGAGCACTACGATAAGGCGTTTGCTCCCGTCGCCAAGTTCACAAGCATCCGAGCGATCGTTGCCGTGGCGGCCGCAAAGTACATGGAGCTCCATCAAATGGATGTAAAGTCGACCGTCCTCAATGGAATCATAGACAAGAGAACTACATGGAGGTGCCGCAAGGGGATGGAAACACCTAAGGGCAAGGTGTGCAAGGTGTAGAAGTCCTTATACGGGCTAAAACAATCATCTAGATGCTAGTACCAACATATGGAGAGCTTCATGGCACAACTCTGCTTCAAGTGCTGTGAGTTGGATCACAACATGCACATGCAGTGCGACAAGCAGCTCTATCAGATTCTCACACTCTATGTGGATGACCCAATTTTGTTCTCGACGGATCTGCTGAGCCTACATTTGTTGAAAGATCAGCTGAGTAGCAGATTCTTCATGTCGGACATAGGGGAGCTGGAGTACTGCCTTGGGATGAGCATCACGCGGAATCGGAGGACACGCACACTTGAGCTGGGACAGGCCGAATACATGGCCGAGTTGCTGAAGCGGTACGGTATGGAGGACTACAAACCATTTGGCAATCCGGTCTCCACGACCTGTGAACTGAGTGCGGCAATGGCTCCGCAAACAAAAGTGGAGTGGGAGGATATGGCAAGGGTGCTCTGCCAATTGGTGGTAGGCAGCCTCATGTACGCCATGGTGGCGGCTTGACTAAACTGACCTACGCGGTGGGCCATGTGAGCAGGTACGTGGCCGATCCTAGACCACAACAATAGCAGGCGGTCAAGCGCATCCTTAGTTATTTGTAGGAAACACGGCATGCTCGCTTGAGGTTCGACGGCAAGGGATGGTCGGACCCCTTGCATGTGGTCTGCTACATGGATGCAGACTACCCTGGTGATGTGGACAAGCGGAAGCCCACATCCGGCTATGTGTTCTTCCTCGCTGGTATAGTAGTCTTATGGTGCAGCATGAAGCAAGACTGCGTTGTCACGTCCGTAGTGGAAGTAAAGTACATCGTGCTGGCCAAGGAGGTCAAGGAGGGGATGTGGGTCCGCTGGTTGCTGGGGGAGCTAGGTGTGTTGTAGCAGGAGCCTACGGTGGTGCAGAAGGATAACACCGGCTCCATCTTGCAGACCAACAACCCATCACAACATAAGAGGACAAAACACATTAACGTGCATTATCACTACACATGGGACATGGCTGACAAGGGGAAACTGATGCTGTAGCACTACAGAATGCACACTGTGCTTGCGGATTGGTTGACCAAAGTGCAACCCGTGGACCAGCATGCAATGAGCATGGCTGGGCTTGGGATGACCAGCTATGATGGGCTGGAGGGCACAGCGGAAGATGAGTGAGAGAAAGCAAGAGTAGTAGGCATGGCAGGTGCAAGGGGGAGAATGTTGAAGATTTGCCCATCTACATGTCCAAGTGCGGCGCCAGGAAGCGCCGACGGGCCGCCAGAGTGAGGAAAAGCCTTGTAGGTGGGTCTAGTAACTTGAGGATTACTTGGACCCTGAAATGGAGGATATCCATTGAAATTTGAAGAGTCGTTGAATCCCATGGAAGTTGTTTCACCAGAATCGGAAAAGGAACGAGGGAAATATGGGCTTCCAAAGTTGGGATGTGCGTGGCAGCTCTGGGAGTCGCCCACGGTTTGACTGCCGGTGAATAACTGAGTGGACAGAGTAACAGATATCCATCTCAGGATTTTGCTCCGGAAAGGCTGCCGAGGCGTCTGGAGAATGATTCGCCGGATTTCAGCAGTGTAGTTTGTTACTGAGGGACTTAGCCAAAATCCTGGCTAAGCGTTTGAAACTCGGTAGTACGTTATGTTCCTTGGGGACTGTCAAAACTCCGACTGCAGGTCCGCGAATAGGGAGAAAACCAAACTCGATGATTAACTCATCGAAACAAACCCAAGTCTCGAGGGGCACCACCACCATGTGTAGGAAAATGTGTACCTTCGGATTGGCGTTTTGATGGGTCCTGGATGTGTGAGGGCGACTCGGCGGGCGAAATGGTGCACGTCGCCGACTGAGCGGCTACAGTGGGGTGCCACGCTTTGGCTGACATAGCGGTAACTACTTTGATTTGAATCGCGCATGGTTTGGTGCGTTGGAGAGCTCATGATTAGCCCTACAAATGTTCAGATCATGTCTAGGTTAAGAAACTCATGCATAATTGTGTTATTCACTTCGCAAACATGAACATCTCAAAACTCCCTTCTACTCTCAGAAACATAGCGTGAGGCGAGTAGAAAGCCTACATTTAGACTAAAAACCCGCACCAAAACAGAAATCCGTGAACTCCAAGTGCAGACCCGTCAAGGCACGTTTGAACTCCCTGTGGTCCGGTTTCTGACCCTTGTGCCCTACTTGCGCCCTACTTGCGCCCGACTTGCACCTTAGTTGCGCTCTAGTTGTGCCCTTGTTGCGCCCTACTTGAACCCTTTGTGCGCCCTACTTGCACCCTATTTGCACCCTAGTTGTGTCCTACTTGCGCCCTAGTTGTATCCTAGTTGTGCCCTAGTTGCGCCCTAGTTGCACCTCAGTTGGGAACTAGCTAAGCCTTAGTTGCGCCCGAGTTGCACCCTAGTTGCGCCCTACTTGCACCCTACGTGCACTCTAGTTGCACCCTAGTTGTGCCCTAGTTGCTCCTAGTTGCGTCCTAGATGTGCCCTAGTCGCTCCTCAGTTGGGCGCTAAATACGCCCTACGTGTGCCCTAGTTGCACCCTAGTTGGGCCCTTGTTGCGCCTTACTTGCGCCCTAGTTGCGCCCAAGTTACACCTGAGCTAGGCGCTAGCTACACCTTAGCTCTGCCTGCGATGTGCCTTGGATATGCCCTTGTTGTGCCCTAGTTACGCCCTACTTGTGCCCTACTCGCGCCCTACTTGCACCCTGATTTCACCGTAGTTTCGGCCTAACAGCGTCCTTCTTGCACCCTACTTGCGCTCTCATTACGCCCTAGTCGCACCCTAGTTGCCCCCGAGTTGCGCCCTACTTGCACCCAACTCACGCCCTACTTGTACCGTAGTTGTGCCCTAGTTGTGCCCTAGTTGCACCCTAGTTGCGCCGTACGTGCGTTCTAGTTGTGCCCTCATTGTGCCCTAGTTACACCCTAGTTGCGCCATACTTGCATCCTAGTTTCGTCCTACTTACGCCTTAGTTGCACCCTAGTTGCGCCCTACTTTCACCCTACTTGTGCCCTAGATGCGCCCTACTTGCACCCTAGTTGCACCCTACTTGCGCCCGAGTTGCGCCCAAGTTGCACCTCAGTTGGGCAAAAGCCACGTCTTACTTGTGCCTTAGTTCCGCCATAGTTGCGCCATAGTTGCGCCCTAGACTAGGGCGCAAGGAGGGCCGGAATTACGACCGCACTTAGGGTACAACTACGATGGAAGTAGGGTACAACTAGGGCGCAAGTAGCGCGTAACTAGGGTGCATTTAGGGTGCAAATAGGGTGCAAGTAGGGCAAAAGTAGGATGCAACTAAGGTGTAACTAAGGCACAACCAAGGTGTAACTAGGGCATAGCTAGTGCCCAACTGGGATGGAACTAGGGCGCAACTAAAGCGCAACAAGGGTACAAGCAGGGAGCAAGTAAGACGTAGCTAGGACGGAAGAATCCTGTAACTAGGGTGCAACTAAGGCTCAACTAGGGCTCAACTAGGACGCAACCATGGTGTAACTAGGGTGCACCTAGGCCTCAAGTAGGGCGCAACCAGAGTGCAACTAGGGCGCAACGAGGGCGCAAGTAAAGCGCAAGTAGGGAAGAAGTAGGGCAAAACTAGGGCACAATGAGGGTGCAACTAGGGTGCAAATAGGGCACAAGTAGGCCACAAGAAGGGCCTAGCTTGTGCCAAACTGAGATGTAACTGAGGTGCAACTAGGGTGCCATTAGGGCGCATGTAGGGCGCAACTAGGGCACAACTAGGGTGCAAGAAGGGCGCAACTAGGACGCAACTAGGGCGCAACAAGGATACAAATAGGGCGCAAGTAGGATGCAAGTAGGACGGAACTAGGGTGTAAGTAGGATGTAACTATGGTACAAGTAGGGTGCAAGTTGGGCGCAAGCAGGGCGCAACTAGGACGCAAGTGGGGCGCAAGTAGGGCGCTAGTTCGGCGCAACTAGGACGCAAGTATTGTATAACTAGGGCGTAGCTAGTGATCAAGAGAGGCACAACTAGGGCGCAATTAGGGCGCAAGGAGGGCATAACCAGGGGGTAAGTAGGGCTCAACTAGGGCGCAACTAGGGTGCAATAAGGACGCAAGTAGGGCACAACTAGGGCACAACTAAGGTGCAAGTAGACTGTAATTAGGGTACAAGTAGGCCGTAACTAGGGCGTAACTAAGGCATAAGCGGGGCTGTATTGAGGGCGCAACTACGGTGCAAGAAGGGCGCAACTAGGGTACAACTAGGGCGTAACTTGGGCGGAACTAGGGTACAAGTCAGACACAAGTAGGGCGCAACTAGGGTGTAACTAGGCCGCAACTAAGGTGCAACAAGGGTGCAAGTAGGGAGCAAGTAAGGCTTAACTAGGGCGGAAACATTGTGTAACTTGTGCGCAACTAAGGTGCAACTAGGGCTCAACTAGGGCGCAACCATGGTGCAACCAGGGTGCAACGAGGGCTCGAGTAGGGCCCAAATAGGATACAAATAGGATGTAACAAGGGCGCAACTAGGGTGCAACTAGGGCGCAAGTAAGGTGCAAGTAGGGTACAAGTAGGGCACAACTAGGGTGCAACTAGGGTGCAACTAGGGTGCAAGTTAGGCGAAAGTAGGGCAAAAGTAGGTCCTTACTAGGGTGTAACTAGGATGCAAGAAGGGCGCATCTAGGGTGCAACTACGGCACACCTAGTGTGCAAGTAGGGTGTAACTAGGGCTCAACTAGGATACAACAAGGGTGTAGCTACTGCCTAACTCAGGCGCAACGAGGGCCAACTAGGGCGAAACTAGGGCGCAACTAGGGCGTAACTAGGGCACAAGTATGATGCAAGTAGGGCGCAACAAGAGCGCAAGTAGGGTGTAACTAGGACACAACTAAGGCAAAAGCAGGGCGCAACAAGGGCACAAGTAGGGCGCAAGTGGGGCCGTAAGTAGGGCACAACTGCAGTGGAAGTAGGGCACAACTAGGGCACAAGTAGGGCGCAAGTAGGGCGCAACCAGGGCACAACTAAGATGCAACTAGGGCGTAACTAGGATGCAACTAGGACACACCTAGGTGGCAACTAGGGCGTAGCTAGTGCCCAACTGATGCGCACCTAGGGCACAACTAGGGCGCAACTAGGACGCAACAAGGGTGCAAGTAGGGCGCAACTAGGATGAAAGTAGGATGAAAAAAGTGCTTAACTAGGGAACAACTCAGGTGCAACTAGGGTGCAACTAGGGCGTAGCTAGTACCCAATTGAGGCGCAACTAGGACAAAACTAGGGTGAAACTAAGGCGCAACTAGGGTGCAACTCGGGCGAAAGTAGGCTGCAACTAAGGCGCAAGTAGGGTGCAAGTACGGCGCAACTTGGCCTCAACTAGGGTGCAACTATTGCAAAACTAGGGTGTAGCTAGTGTCCAACTAAGGTGCAACTAAAGCACGACTAGGGTACAACCAGGGCGCAACAAGAGTATAGCTAGTGCCCAATTGAGGAGCAACTAGGACACAACTAGGATGCAACTAGGGCGCAACTAGGGCAGATCTAAGGCGCAACTAGGGTGCAAGTAGGGAAAAATTGAGGTGCAACTCGGGTGTAACTACGGCGCAACTAGGGCACAAGTAGGGTCCAAGAAGGGCGCAAGTAGGGTGCAACTAGGGTGTAACTATTGCAAACTTAGAGTGTAAGTAGGGCGCAAGTGGGACTCAACTAGGGTGCAACAAGGGCACAACTAGGGCGCAAGCAGGGCGCAAGCAGTGCGCAAGTAGGACGCAACTAGGGTGAAAGTAGGGCGCAACTAGGGTGCAAGTAGGTCACTAGTAGGGTGCAACTAGGGTGTAACTAGGGCGCACCTTGGGTACAACTAGGGTATAGCTAGTGCCCAACTGAGACGAACCTAGGGCACAAGTAGGGTGCAAGTAGGGCGCAACTAGGGTGCAAGTAGGTCGCAACTAGGGCACAACTAGTGCGTAGGTAGTGTCCTATTGAGGCACAACTAGGGCACACCAGGGGCACAAGTAGGGCATAGCTAGTGTCCAACAGAGGCGCAACTAGGGTGCAATTAGGGCACAAGGAGAACATATCCAGGACGTAAGTAGGGCGTAACTAGGGCACAACCAGGGCGTAACTAGGCTGCAAGTAGGATGCAAGTAGGGCTCAACTACGGTGCAACTAGGGCATATCTAGGGCGCAAGTAGGACATAAACATGGCACAAGTAGGACGTAATTAGGCCAAAACTAGGGTGCAAATAGGGTTGCAATTAGGGCGCAACTCGGAAGCAAGTAGGGTGCAAGAAGGGTTTAGTAAGGGCGCATCGAAGGTGTAACTAGGGTGAGATTAGGGTGCAAGTAGGGAACACGTAGGGTGCAACTAGGGTGTACCTACGGTGTAACTAAGGCGCAACGAGGGTGCAAGTAGGGAGTAAGGAAGGCGCAACTAGGGAAGAAGTATGGCGTAATTTGGGCGCAACTAAGGTACAACTAGGGCTCAACTAGGACGCAATGAGGGTGCAACTAGGGTGCAAGTAGAGCTTGAGTAATGTGCAACTAGGGCGCAACTAGGGCGCAACTAGGACGCAACTAGGGCACATGTGAATAAGGCTGCACACGGATCCTGGGCTCCGCGGTACCCTACCCGTGAATCCGGATCCAGATCCGGATTCGCGGTTCCGGATCCAAAATTGTGGATCCGGCTTGTATCTGCGGATCCTGACCCGGATCCTAGGGCAGAGGGAGGGGGTTTGGGGTAAAAAAAAACTGACTAGACGTCCGGCTCAAGTCATCCGCATAGCACACTCATTTGCACATTCGAAATCGAACAGCTGAACATGCGCGACATATTTTGGACCAGCAAACTATTTCACGACACGTCTGCGTGGCTGGCACATGCATCATGCGCGTCAACCGCGTGAAACCTGTCAAGTTGCCAGCCTGGAGATGGCAACTTGACAGTTCATTGGTCTCATATCTTCTTATGTGTCGACCAACCAACCACCTGTAGCCCCATAACATCATCAGCACCATGGATGGCCGGATATGGTTTGGGCAAAGGCAGCTGTCGATGGACATTTTCATTGCAGTGCCACGCTGTTTAGAAGCACAACACATTGTACATGACTCCCAAGATCCAGATCTAGGATCCGTGAATGTAAGGATCCGTTATACATGACTCCCAAGATCCGGATCCAGGATCCGTGAATACAAGGATCGGTGAATCCAAGGATCCGTTACCCCGGTTCCGGATCCAGGTGCAGGACCCGTCGCACGGATCCGGATCCTTCTGATTATCCGCGGATAGGAACCGTGTGCAGCCTTACATGTATGGCACAAGTAGGGAACAAGTAGGGCACAAACTAGGGCACAACTAGGATGTATCTATGGCACAAGTAGGGCCTTACTAGGGTGTAACTAGGGTGTGACTAGGGTGCAACTAGGGCATAACTAGGGCGTACCTAGGGTACAACTAGGGGGTAGCGAGTGCCCGATTAAGACTCAAATAGGGCACAACTAGGGCGCAACTAGGGCGCAAGTAGGGTACAACTAGGGCACAAGTAGGGCGTAAGTAGATAGCAACTAGGGCGCAACTAGGGCACAACTAGGGCGTAACTAGGACGTAGCTAGTGCCTTATAGAGGCGCAACTGGGACGCAACTAGGGAGAAACTAGGGTGTAACTAGGGTGCAACTAGGGCGCAACTAGGGCGTAAGTATGACGCAAGTATGGCACAACTAGGGCACAACTAGGGTGCAACTAGGGTACAACAAGGGTGCAAGTAGGGTACAACTAGGATGAAAATAGGATGTAAATAGGGCGTAACTAGGGTACAATTTGGGTGCAACTAGGGCGCAACTAGGATGTAGCTAGTTCCCAACTGAGGCGCAACTAGGGAAAAACTAGGGTGGAACTAGGGCACAACTAAGGTACAACTAGGGCGAAAGTAGGTCACAACTAAGGCGCAAGTAGGGGACAAGTAGGGCACAACTTGGCCTCAACTAGGACGCAACTATGACAAAACTAGGGCGTAGCTGGTGTCCAACTAAGGCGCAAATAGAGCATAACTAGGGTACAACCAGGGCGCAATAAGAATATAGCTGGTGCCCAATTGAGGCGCAACTAGGGCGCAACTAGGTTACAATTAGGGCGCAACTAGGGTACATCTAGGGCGCAACTGGGGTGCAAGTAGGGCAAATTTAAGGCAAAACTTGAGCGCAACTATGGCGCAACTAGGGCACAAGTAGGGTCCAAGTAGGGCGCAAGTAGGGCACAACTAGGGCGTAACCAGTGCGAAATTGGGGTACAAGTAAGTGCAAGTGGGGCTCAACTAGGGCGCAACAAGGGCGCAACTAGAGCGCAACTAGGGTGCAAGTAGGACCCAACTAGGGTAAAACTAGGGTGCAACTAAGGCGCAAGTAGGTCACAAGTAGGGCGCAACTAGGGTGCAACTAGGGTGCACCTTTGGTACAACTAGGGCATAGCTAGTGCCCAACTTAGAGGAACCTAGGACACAACTAGGGCACAAGTAGGGCGCAACTAGGGTGCACGTAGGTTGCAACTTGGGCACAACTAAGGCGTAGGTAGTACCCTACTGAGGCACAACTAGGGCACACCTGGGTCACAACTAGGGCATAGCTAGTGTCAAATAGAGGCGTAACTAGGGCGCAATTAGGGTGTAAGGAGGGCATCACTAGGGCGTAAGTAGGGCGTAACCAGGGCGCAACTAGGGCACAACTACGGCATATCTAGGCAGCAAGTCGGATGCAAGTAGGGCGCAACCACGATACAACTAGGGCGTAGCTAGGGCGCAAGTAGGGCGTAAGTAGGGCATAAGTAGGATGTAACTAGGCCAGAACTAGGGTGCAACTAGGGTCGTAATGAGGGCGCAACTCCGAAGCAAGTAGGGCGCAACTAGGGCACAAGAAGGGTACAATTAGGATGCATCTAAGGCGTAACTAGGGTGAAACTAGGATGTGAGTAGGGTACAAGTAGGGTGCAACTAGGGTGTACCTCGGGTTCGACTAAGGCGCAACGAGGGTGCAAGTAGGGAGTAAGAAAGCCGCAACGAGGGTGGAAGTATGGCGCAACTAGGGTGCAACTAAGGTGCAACTAGGGCTCAACTAGGACGCAACAAAGGTGCAACTAGGGAGCAAGTAGAGGTTGAGTAGGGCGCAACTAGGGCGCAACTTGGGCGCAAATAAGGCACAAGTAGGGAAGAAGAAGGGGAGAAAGTAGGGTGCAACTAGGATGTAACTAGGGTGCAAGTAGGGCACAAGTATGGCGCAAGTAGGGCCCTACTAGGGTGTAACTAGGGTGTGACTAGGGTGCAACTAGGGCGTGACTAGGGCGCACAGAGGGTGCAACCAGGTCGTAGCTAGTGCCCAATTTAGACACAACCACGGCAAAGCTAGGGCGCAACTAGGGTGCAAGTAGGGTGCAACTAGGGTACAAGTAGGGCGCAAGTAGACCGCAAATAGGGCACATCTAGGTCGTAAATAGGGCACAACTAGGGCGCAACTGGGGCGTAGCTAGTGCCTTTATGAGGCGCAACTAGGGCGCAACTAGGGTGAAACTAGGGCGTAACTAGGGTGCAACTAGGGCACAACTAGGGTGCAAGTATGATGCAAGTATGGCGCAACTAGTGCACAACTAAGGCGCAAATAGGATGCAAGTACGGCAGAAGTAGGGTACAAGTAGGGCGCAAGTAGTCCACAACTAGGGCACAAGTAGGGCTGCAAACAGGGCGCAACTACAGTGGAAATAAGGCACAACTAGGGCACAAGTAGGGTGCAAGTAGGGCGCATCTAGGGAAAAGGTGAGATGCAACTAGGACATAACTAGGACACAACTTGGAAACACCTAGGCACAAGTAGGGCGTAGCTAGTGTCCAACTGATACGCACCTGGGGCGCAACTAGGGCACAACTAGGGTACAAGGCACAGCTAGGACGCAAGTTGGACGAAAAAAAGGGTGCAACTAGGGCATAACTCAGGTGCAACTAGGGTGCAACTAGGGCATAGCTAGTGTCCAATTGAAGCGCAACTAGGCCAAAACTAGGGCACAGCTAGGGTGCCAATAGGGCGCAAGTAGGCCGCAACTAGGGCGCAAGTAGGGCACAAGTAGGGCGCAACTTAGCCTCAACTAGGGTGTAACTATAGTGAAACTAGGGCGTAGCTAGTGCCAAACTAAGGCGTAACTGGAGAGCAGCTAGGGTATAACCAGGGCGCAACAAGGGCATGGCTAGTGCCCATTTGAGGTACAATTGGGGCGCAACTAGGGAAAATCTAGGGTGCAACTAGGATGCAAATTGGGTGAAATTACGGCGCAATTACATTACAACTACAGCGCAACTAGGGCACAAGTAAGGTCCCAAGTAGGGTGCAAGTAGGGTCCAACTAGGGGGCAAATAGGGTCCAAGCAGGGCACAAGTAGGATTCAACTAGGATGTAACTAGGAGGAAACTAGGGTGCAAGCAGGGGGCAAGTGAGGCGCAACTAGAGCGCAACAAGGGCTTAACTAGGGCACAAGTACGGCACAAGTAGGGTGCAACTAGGGTGCAACTAGGGCACAACTGGGGCTCAAGTAGGTCGCAAGTAGAGCCCAACTAGGGTACAACCAGGGCGCACCTAGGGCACAACTAGGGTGTAGCTAGTGTCCAACTGAGACATACCTAGGGCTCAACTAGGGCGCAAGTAGGTCACAACTAGGGCAGAACTAGGGCTTAGCGAGTGCCCTATTGAGGCGCAAGTAGGACGCAACTAGGGTACTACTAGGGCGAAGCTCGGGCGTAACTCGAGCACAAGTACAGTCCAACTAGGGTGCAAGTAGGACACAAGTTGGACGTAACTAGGTCAGAACAAGGGCGCAACTTGAGCAAAACTAGGGCATAACTAGTGCCCTACTGAGGTGCAACTAGGGCGCAACAAGGGCGCAACTAGGGTGGGACTAGGGCGTAGCTATCGCTCATTTTAGGCACAACTACGGTGCAACTAGGATCCAACTATTGCGCATCTAGGGCGCAAGTAGGGTGCAACTGGGGCGTAAGTAGGGCGCATGTAGGGTCCATGTAGGGCGCAACTAGGGCGCAACTAGAGCACATCCAGGGCGCAAGTATGGCTCAACTAGGGCTCAACTAGGGTGTGTAACTAGGGCCAAACTAGGGTACATCTACGGCGCATGTAGGGCACAAATAGGGCACAAGTAGGGTGCAACTAGGGTGAAACTAGGGCACAAAAAGGGTGGAAGTAGGGCACAAGTAGGGTGCAAGTAGGGCGTAAGTATGGCGCAACTAGGGCACAACTAGGGCGTAAGTATGGCTCAAGTAGGCTGGAACTAGAGTGCAACTAGAGCAACCAAGGACCCAACTAGAGCGCAACTAGTGCACAACTAGGGCATAGTAGTTGTCCAACTAAGGCGGAACAAGGACGCAACAAGGGCGGAACTAGGGCACAACTAGGGTACAACTAGGGTGCAACTAGGACGTCCAACTGAGGCTCAACTAGGGCACAACTAGGGCATAACAAGGGAAAAGTAGGACGCAAGTAGGGCACTGGGAGGGAGCAAGTAAGGCACAAGAATGACACAGCTAGGGCGCAACAAGGGCACAAGTACGGCTAAAAAATGACGCAACTAGGGCGCAACTAGGGTGTAACAAGGGCGCATCTCGGGCGTAACTAGGGTGCGACTGAGGTGTAGCTAGTGTCAAACTGAGGGGCAACTAGGGTGCAACTATGGCGCTTCTTGGGCATTGCTTGGGAACAGGTAGGGTGAAAATAGGGCACAAGTAGGGTGCAACTAGGGCGCAACTAGGGCGCAACTACTGTATAGCTAGTGCCCAACTGAAGTGTGACTAGGACGTAACTAGGGCGTATCAAGGGCGCAAGTATGGTGCAACTACGGCGCAACTAGGACACAATTAGGATGCAACTAGGGCAAAACTAGGGCGCAAGTAGGGCGTAACTAGGGTGCAACTAGGGCACAACTAGGGCGTAGCCATTGTCCAACTGACGTGTAACTTGGGCGCAACTAGGACACAACTACGGTGTGACTAGGGCACAAGTAGGGTGCAACTAGTATGCAAGTAGGGCGCAACTAGGGTGCAATTAGGGTCTAAGTAGGGAGCAACTAGGGCGCAACAAGGGTAAAACTAGGGCGCACGTAGGGCGCACGTAGGGTGCAACTAGGCCAGAACTAGGGCGCAACTAGGGCGCAAGAAGGGCGCAAATAGGGTGCAAGAAGGGCGCAAATAGGGCGCAAGTAGGGCACAATTAGGGCACAACTAGGGCCTAATTAGGGCACAACTGGGGCGCAAGAAGGGCCAAAGTAGGGAGCAAAAAAGGCCTAACTGTTGACATGGTGTGCCCCTTGCCATGAGTGCCGTTGATCGTACTCCCTGGTTCGACCACTAAGGAGTGGTTGAACACCTGATCTGACTTTAGGTGTGGATTCCTTGGATTTTTGCATGCAGCATCGAGCTTTGAATTGCTCGATTTGAGTGAGTATTCCGAAAGTTAGCCTAGCCCGAAAATCGGGTGTTGGGTGGGTGGAATCTGGTACCCGCCATGGGTGACGGGATATTCCACCGCCAGGGATTTGAGTTCATTCCTAATGGCCTCCAAATGCACCAGGGGCATGAATGAGGTAACCATAAGGACCTCCTTCACCAGGATGAACTTCTCCTTGACTTCTGGGCGAGGAAAGGCGCTTCGACGGGTCATCGTCGAAGCGTCTCCCGTTGCCTAGAGTGCAAGGCCAGGTGGGCGGCTCCACCAAGGGTTGCTTCGACGGCCGTAGCAGGGGCTCTACTGCTCCGTTTTGGGCGTGCTTGGATGCGTTGGAAAGATTAGATCACAGGCTATAAGGATCTGATGTAATCTCACTAAATAACAAAAACGTGTTTTGATTCAGATCTACTGAATGCGACGTGTTCTGCCCACTCACATCCGTGATCCTTGTACTCCACACTCTTCACCATTGGTGTCCATTGGCTCCCCCAAACACTGGTAGCGTGCTTCAGCAAGAGCTAGGCATCCTTGAGGGTGCCTCCACATCCACTAGAGCCAACAGTAACAAGGGTGCAACAACGACAAAACTAGGGCACAACTATGGCACAACTAAGGCGTAGTCATTGCCCATTTCAGGCGCAACTACGGCGCAACTAGGGGACTATTGGGGCGCATCTAGGGCGTAAGTAGGGTGCAAGTAGGGCATAATTTAGGCGCAACTAGGGCACAACTAGGGCTGAACTAGGATGCAGCTAGGGCGTAGTTTGTGGCGAATCAAGGCCCAACTAGGGTACAACTAGGATGCAACAAAGGTGTAACAAAGGTGCAACAATGGCACAAGTAGGGCGCAAGTATGGTGCAGGTAGGGTGCAATTAGGACACAACTAAGACGCAATTAGGGTGTAGCTAGTTCCCAAATTAGGCGTAACTAGGTCGTAACAAGGGTGCAACTAGGGTGGAAGTAGGCCGCAACTAGAACGCAAGCAGTGCACAATTAGGGCGCAAGTAGGACGCAACTAGGACGTGACTAGGGTGCAACAAGGGCGCATCTTGAGTGTAAGTAGGATGCAAGTAGGGTGTACCTAGGGCACAACCACGCGCAAGTAGGGTGCAAGTAGGGTGCAAGCAGGGCACAAGTAGGGCGCAACTAGGGCGCAACAAGGGTGCAAGTAGGGCGCAACTAGGGCACAATTAGGACACAAGTATGGCACAACTAGGCCGCATCTTGGGTGCAAGTAGGGCGCATGTAGGGTGCAACTAAGGCACAACTATGCGGAACTAGGACGCAAGTTGGGCTCAACTAGGGTGCAACTGTTGCACAACTAGGGCGCAAGTAGAGCACAAGTACTGTGTAAGTAGCATGCAACTAGGATACAACAAAATCACAATTAGGACACAAGTAGGCCACAAATAGGACACAAGTAGGGTGCAATAAGGGCAAAACTATGGTGTAACTAGGGCGCAACTAGGGCGCATTTATGAAGCAACAAGGGTGCACCAAGGACGTAACTAGTGCGTGGCTAGTGTCCAACTGAGATGCAACTAGGACGCAACTAGGGTGCAAGTAGGGTGTAAGCAGAGCGCAAATTGGGTACAAATTGGGCACAACTAGGGTGCAATTAGGGCAAAACTAGAGTGTAGCTAGTGCCCAACTAAGGCGCAACTTTGGTGCGACTAGGGCGCAACTTGGGCATAGCTTGTGCCCAAAAAATGTGCAACTAGGGAGAAACTAGGGTGCAACTAGGAGGCAACTAGGGCGCAAGTAGGGTGAAACTAGGTTGGAAGTAGGCCACAAGTAGGTCGTAAGTAGGACCCAAGTAAGGCGCACGTAGGGCACAACTAGGGCATAACTAGGGCGCAACTACTACGTAACTAAGTTGCAAGTGGGGAGGAAATTAGGCACAACTAGGATGGAAGTTTGGGACAACTAGGGTGCAACTAAGGCACAACTAGGGTGCAACTAGGGTACAACTAGGCTGAGTAGGGCGCAACTAGGGCGCAGCTTGGGTGCAACTAGGGCGAAAGTAAGGCGCAAGCAGGGAACAAGTAGGGCACAACTAGGACATATTTATGCTACAACTAGAGTGCAAGTAGGCCTCAAGTATCGCAAAAATAGGGCCTGACAGCGGTACAACTAGGGTGCAACTCGGGCGCAACTTGGGTGTAACTAGGACACAACTAAGATAATTGTAGGAAAACATAGGGAGTAGCTAGTGTCCACCTGAGACGCAACTAGGGCGCAACTATGCCAGCAGGATGGAGGCGACCACTCGTGCGGGGCGGAAGGGTTGCGAGCCATCACGGTGCGTTGCCTCTACTCCTTGCATCGGCATGCCTTGTGCACTCACGACCACACACAGAGAGACGTATGTGCAATGAGATGTTAACTCGTCCCCTTGGACGGGAGTGCAGCGGGCATGCAGCCAAGATGTTGTAGTTGGAGGAGGAATGAAGAGGATGGGAGGGAATTGGTAAGAAAACCTGCCTGCTGGGCTTGTCCACTGATGGCACAAACTTCAACTATCCCAGCTTCCACTGCCTCACAAACAAAGTCATGGTCGATGCTTATGTACTTGGTGCGTAGACCCAACACACCATCATTTTCTGCAATGCGACGGGCTTCTGTGCTGTCGCTGTGCAAAGGAACATCGGATGTGTGCACTCCCAGTTCTTCTAGTAGACGTGCAACCTAGATCCCCTCACATGCTACCTCACTGAATGCCATGTACTCCGCATCAGCCATGCTGCGTGCCACACATGACTGCTTGGCGCTGCGCCATGACACAACAGTCCCCCACACACAAAACACAAAGCCACCCTGACTCCGAGCAGCACTCTCATGAGCATAATCACTATCACAGTACCCATCCAGAGGTGGGTACCTCATAGGGGCAAAAACGAGACCAAGAGCAGCAGTGTCCAGCACATAACACAATAGCTTGAGTAGTGCCTTTTGATGTGTACTACGTGGTTGCTGGATGAAATGTGTGAGCACATTGACGGCGCAAGCAATGTCCAAGCGTGTGGTGGATGCAAGGTAGGAGAGACTGCCAGTGATTTGTCTTTACAGTGTTGGATCTGTCTCTGGGCCGTAGTCTGTGGTGCGTGCATCCAGGAGGTGTGCATAGACATCAAGACTCATGGGTGTGTGCTGTCGTAGGAGATAATGTACCAAGTGTTGAATGCATTCAGTGAGATGAGCAAGAAAACGACCTTGATGAAGGGTCAAGGTTCGTTTTGTGCGGTCACGCGTGATGGTCATGCCTAGAAAGTTCTGTGTTTCACCTAGGTCTGTCATTTTGTAATGCGCTGTAAGCATTGCTTTGGTTTCTTCAATGTGAGTGAGGGAGGGAGACAAGATCAACAGGTCATCCACAAAGACCAGCAATGCAACGGGCACACCACCACCCCAATGTAGGAACAATGAGGGGTCGCAGACACTTTGTGTGAACCCACCACTCTCAAGAGTGCGGCGAATCTCCTTGTTCCAGCACCATATAGGGCTTTCAGCATTAACCACACCCTGTCAGTCCTGCCCTCAAAGCCTTCTGGCTGTCGGACGTAGAGTTCTTCTTCCAGTGGTCCATTCAAGAAGGCATTTTTTACATCCATCTGGTGGATTTCCTAGTCCTCACACGCGGCTACTGCCGGTAAGGTGCGGCTGGTGCTATACTTTCCCACAGGTGCATAATTGTCTGTGAAGTCTTGTCCATGGATTTGGTGATTACCCTTAGCCACAAGCCGAGCTTTATACTTCTCAATAAATCCTTTGAGATTTCTCTTCAGTTTGAACACCCACTTAACATCAATGGTCTTGCGAACGAGTGGTAAGGGCACCAGCTCAAACACCTCATGTTCAAACAGTGCGTTCAGTTCAGCCACCATTGCCTTTTCCCTTTTAGCAGCGTCTGAACGTCCCCTTGCCTTGGTCAGGGTCAGTGGTTCAGTTACGCTGTGGTCCGCAAGTGAGGTGCCAACGGTGTGATAGGATTGCTTGTAGTCGACTCTGGGGAGATTGCGTAGAGATCGTCACACCGGTTTGGGCGATGATGTTTTAGCTCATTCTGTCTCAGCGGGAGGGATCAGAGGCATGAGGCCCAGAGGAACCTGTGTAGCACTAGACTCTGTGCTAGCCAAGTCTGTGGATAAGTGCAGGTCCCTTGGAACAAGAGCAACCATCGCACTTTCTGGTGATGTTCGTGCTGTCTGACCAACAGCATGTGGTGGGGAAGGCATGAAAACAGGCACACTCACATATTATGGGTAGTGATTTTGTGTGGGTAGAGAAGGGGCATGACGCAGCGTGCGGAATACCTTGTAGGGCATGTGTTCCAAGAATGATGCATTGCGACTCTCGACAAAGCAATGATTTGTGGGGTCCCAAAACCGCCATGCCTTTGAGGCATGGGATACCCCAACAAAGACACACCAACGGCCACGTGGAATTGGCTTGTTCTCTCGCTGTGGTGGTGCAAACCAGACACATGCTATCGTGCCCCACACCCTGGCAGGCCTCAGATCAGCCTTCTCCTTGAACCAGCGCTCCCATGGTGTGACTGATTTTGGCAGTGGATCCTGGGGAACGCAGTTCCACACCCAGGTGATACATTTCACTGCCTCCTCCCAAAACCCGAAGGACAAACCAGACCGTCAGTAGTGTACGCAATGCGTCGTCAAGGGTTATGTGCCATCATTCTGCCACTCCATTTTGTTGTGGTGTGTAAGGAGCCGTGGTCTGACGTTCTACCCCTCTAGCTTTCAGTTCTGCTGTCATTGTACCCAGGAATTCCCCTCCCCTGTCCATTTGTAGATTTAGGAGTGAGCAACCTGTTTTTCGTTCAGCAAGGGAAATCCATTCAGCAATGGCACGCTGGACATCATCCTTGCTTTTGAGCAGAAACACCCAGAGAAAACGAGTGTAGTCATCAGTGAGGGTCAAAACATCACTCGCGGCACGTACAAGAAACTTGTCAGCCACAGTACCCTGCCCGGTGCCTCTAGAGCTACTTTCCCCATACCCTCAACAAGCAGTACTTCCCCAGGCCCAATCTTCACACCCCCCACATCAGGCGTGGCATGCAATGTGACAAACAGCTGACGGTGTGGGGACATATGATGTCATGCGGCGGTATCGAACAACCACTCATGCATAGGGAATGTGTGCGATGTAGTGATGTGAGTGTGCCCCAACTTCTGACCTGATGGCTGTCGGGTGGCAGTCGGCTCTGGTGGGTGCAGCTCCATGGGAGCAATCCACCTTGGTCCTGACAGCAGTGCTAGCGGCTGCTGTGGCTCGGTCGTCTCAACGTACACCCTCTGCGTCCATGCTGGAACAGGAGCATGTGCACTGATGTACGGGGGCATGAAGAAGGGTCCTTGATACACTGGTGGAGCTGGCGATGGTGGATACATAGTCGGCTGCAGCTGCGGTGGACCATACGTGGCCGCTCCAAAGGGTGCCGGCGCACTAGGTCCTGCCACTGGCTGTGGTGCCCATGATGGTGGGTGAAACTGCTGACCAGGATGAAGGAACGGTGCCTTTGGCTATCCCACCGTTGGGCGTGACTGCTGCGTGGATGGAGTCATGATGTGCTGTAGGGCGGGACAGGCGTGCCAGTAGTGGCCCGGCTGCTTGCAGTAATTGCAAGTGCAGTTAACTGCTCCTTGACCGCGCCCACGTCCGCCGCCACCTTGTCCCCCTCGTCTTCCCCCACTGCCCCGGCCTCCCCCACCTCTTCCATTCAGGTGATGATGTGGAGTTTTTTTAGGAGTGTCGCCTCCCCGGTGCACAAACGCAGCTGTTGCTGCACCCTCATCTTCACGTGCCTCGCCTTTCAAAACATCTTCATAATTCCACAACTCCTCAAACACCTCTGCCAGATCAGTGTTCTTGATGTCAGCAATGGCGGCTTCAGATCCTTGTGGGACAACGCCTTACTCATTTCATCCCACGTCATCGCCACAGAGGTAGCGCCGGCAGTAGTGCCGGCTGCGGCACCGGCACCAGTGACCCCGGCAGAGTTCGCCCCGGCCCCTCCCGGCGTGGATGCTGCTACGCTCGTGGCGCCGTTCAGACACAAGACAACCTAGGAGGTCGGTGGAGCAGTATTACCCGCCTGTCGGTGCCGAAGAAAATTTTGGCAGCATTTTTCCGGGCCCACTTTGGGTCCAGACTTCTGCCGCGAGCCCTGAGCTCGATTGGCGCCGCACATCTTGGTCCCTAGAAGCTTTCTGGGCCTCCTTTGACCTGCAAATCACAGTCTGAGGGCCACTAGACCCTGCTGTCGCCCTCTTTGGGTGGTGACGGCGCTTGGACCCACTCATTCTTGCCCTCTTTGTCCCCTAGTGTTGCTCCCCTCTCTTCTGCCGCCCCCACAATCAGTTTGCGGCCCAGGGGAGGGCGGTCAACAACCCAAGAGGCGTGTGCTGCCTTCTTTCACGGCAGCCGCGCTGATCTATGGGCGTGCGTCACCCGGCCGTCCAGGTTTTGGCTCGTTGCCGCACTGATTTGTCCTCGTTAAACATCAAACCTTGCTCTGATACCATAAGGAGATAAAGACGAATCCAATGGGACCATTTCGGCAACGTTTCGTTGAGTGTAGCCTACGGTAGGGCCGGGTCAGTCACAGTGACCAAGGAAAAACTTCAAGTCCTAGACCGAGACGAGTAACACCTCAGTCAGGTGAGTCTCGCTAGTCGAGACTCACCCGTTGGACTGGCGAGCGGAGCTCGCCGGCCCGCAAGCAAGGAGCAAGGAAATTTTGCCCTTGTGCTCCGCAAATGGGCCGGCTAGCCCGCGTCCTACCCAACACTCACAAGAAGAAACCGGGTCAACAACCCTGTCAATTAGTCAACCCTGACTAATCTAGGTTTCAGTCACAATTGCACAAGTTTGACCTACACAGTCACCTAAGAACAAACTTAGGTCTGCTAGGTGCCAATAATAGGAGACCTCTAGAGAATTATGCATACTGCTGAGAGATGGAGTGGGACTACACCAGCAGGATGGAGGCAACCACTCGTGCGGGACGGAAGGGTCACGAGCCGTCACGGTGCGTCGCCTCCACTCCTTGCATCGGCATGTCTTGCGCACTCACGACCACCCACAGAGAGACATAAGTGCAATAAGATTTTAACAGCTAGTGTGCAAATGAGGCGCAACTAGGGTGTAACTAGGGCGCAACAAGGGCGCAACTAGGGTGCAACTAGTGCGCAAGTAGGCCGCAAGTAGGGTGCAAGTAGGGTGCAAGTAGGGCGCAACTAGGTCTCAACTAGGGAGCAACTAGGCCGAAACTAAGGTGTAGCTGGTGCTCAATTGAGGCGCAACTAGGGTGCAACTAGGGCGCAACTAGGGCGTAACTAGGGAGCAACTAGGGCACAATTAGGGCATTACCAGGGTGAAAGTAGGGTGAAAGTAAGGTGAAACTAGGACGCAACTACAGCGCAACTAGGGCGCAAGTAGGGCGCAAGTAGGGCACAAGTACGGCACAAGTATGGCATAAATAGGATGAAACTAGGGCAAATCTAGGGCGCAAGTAGGGTGTAAGTAGGGCGCAAGTGGAGCTCAACTAGGACGCAACTAGGGTGCTAGTGGGGCGCAAGTAGGACCCAACTACGGCGCAACTAGGTCGCAAGTAGGTCGCCAATAGGGCTCAACTAGGGTGCAACTAGGGCGAAACTAGGATGCAACTAGGGCACACCTAGGGTGCAACTAGGGTGTAGGTAGTGCCAAACTGAGACACAGCTAGGACACAACTAAGGCACAAGTAACGCATAACTAGGATAAAAGTAGGGTGCAACTAGGGCACAACTAGAGCGTAGCTATTGTCCAAATGAGGCGCAACTATGGCACAACTAGGGTGCAACAAGGGGGCAACTAGGACACAACTAGGGTGTAGCTAATGTCCTGTTGAGGCGCAACTAGGGCACAACTGGGGCAAAACTAGGGCACAACTAGGTTGTAACATGGGTGAAAGTTGGACGCAAGTAGGGCTCAACGAGGGAAAAACTAGGGTACAACTAGGGTGTGAGTAAGGCACAAGTAGGGCACAAGTAATGTCCAACTATGGCACAACTAGGGTGCAACTAGGGCGTAAGTAGCACACAAGTAGGACACACGTAGGGCACAAGTGGGGCGTAACTCGGGCGCAACTAGGGCGCAACTAGGGTGCAAGTAGGGCACAAGTAGGGCGCAACTAGGGTACAACTAGGGTGCAACGAGGGCACAACTTGGGCGCAACTAGGGCGCACCTAAGGCTCAACTAGGGTGAACCTAGGGTAGAACTAAAGCGTAGCTGGTTCCCAATTGAGACGCAACTACGGCGTAACTAGGACACAACTAGGGCACAAGTATGGCGCAAGTAGGGCGCAACTAGGACGCAACTAGGACGCCACTAGGGTGCAACTAGGGCACAGCTAGTGCTTTTTTTAGGTACAACTAGGGCGCAACTAGGGTGCAACTAGGACAAAACTAGGGTATAGCTAGTTCCAAACTAAGGTGCAACTAGGGAAAAACTAGGGGCAACGTGGGTGCAAGTATGGCGCAACTAGGATGCAACTGGGGCGTAACTAGGGCGCAACTTGGTTGTAGCTAGTGCCCAACGGAGGCCCAACTAGGGAGTAACTAGGGCTGAAGTACAGCGCAACTAGGGTGCAACTAGGGCTCAACTAGGATGCACCAAGGTTGCAACCAGGGTGAAACTAGGGCCAAGTAGGCCACAAGTAGGGCGCAACCAGGGCGCAACATGGGCGCAAGTAGGACACAAGTAGGGTGCAAGTACGGTGCAACTAGGGTGCAACTAGGACATAACTAGGGTGCAATTAGGGTGCGAGAAAGGCGCAACTAGGGCGCAACTAGGGTGCAACTAGGGTGCCTGTAGGATGCAAGTATGTGACAACTAGGGTACAACTAGGGCGCAACTAGTGCGCAAGTAGGGAGCAAGAAGGGCGAAACTAGGGCACAACTAGGGCACATCTAGGGCGCAACTATGGCGTAGCTAGTGTCCAACTGAGGCGCAACAAGGACGTAACTAAAGCGCAAGTAGGGCGTAACTAGGACGCAAGTACTGCGGAACTAGGGCACAATATGGTCACAACTAGGATGCAACATGAACGCAACTAAGGTGCAACTAGGACGCAAGTATGGTGCAAGTAGGGTGCAACTAGGACACAACTAGGACACAACTATTGTGCAACTAGGGCATAGCTTGTGCCCAACTGAGATGCAACTAGGGCACAACTTGGGCGCAACTAGGGCGCAACTGGGGTGCAAGTAGGGCGCAACTAGGGTAAAACTAGGGCGCAAATAGGACGCAACTAGGAAGCACCTAGGACATAGCTTGTGCCCAACTGAGGTGCAAATTGAACGCAACTTAGGCGCAACTAGGGCACAAGTAGGACGCAAGTAAGGTGCAAGGAGGGTGCCACAAGGGGGCAACTAGGACGCAACAAGGGCGAAATCAGGGCGTAGCCAGTGTCCAATCAAAATGCAACTATGGCGCAACTACGGTGTAATTATGGTGCAAATAGGGTGGAAGTAGGGTGCAACTAGGGCGCACGTAGGAAAAGATAAGGATCAAGTAGTTTGCGGCTAGGACACAACTAGGGGACAAAGGGGGTGCAAGGAGTGCACAACTAGGACAAAAAAAGGCGTAACTAGGGAGCATCTAGGGTGCAACTAGGGTGCAACTAGGGCGCAACTAGGGTGCAAGTAGGGCATAAGTAGGGCCCAACTAGGGTGCAAGCATGGCGCAACTAGGGTGCAACTAGGGAAAAACTAGGGCACACGCAGGGCGCAAGTAGGAAGCAACTAGGACGCAATGAGGGCACAACTAGGGTGCAACTAGGGCATACCTAGTGCACAACTAGGGTGCAACAAGGGCGTAACTAGGACATAGTGTGTGCCCAACTCAGATAGAACTTGGCCGCAACTAGGGCGTAAGTCGGGCGCAACTAAGGTGCAAGTAGGGCGCAACTAGGGTGTAAGTAGGGCACAACTAAGGCGCAAGTAGGGCGCAACTAGGGTGCAAGTAGGGTGCAACTACGGCATAACTAGGGTGTAACTCAGGCACATGTAGGGCGCAACTAGGGTACAAGTAGGGCACAACTAGGGAAAAACTAGAAACCAATTAGGGTGCAACTAGGAGACAAATAGGGCGTAACTGGGGCGCAAGTAGGGCTTCAATAGGATGCAACTACGGCGCAACTAGGCTACAACTGGGGCACAAAGAAGTCACAATTAGGGTCCAAGAATGCCACGACTAGGGCATAACTAGGACGCAACTAGGGCACAACTAGGGTGCAACATGGCGTAGGTAGTGCCCAACTGAGGCGCAACTACATCGCAACTATGGCGCAACTAGGGCGCAACTAACGGCGCGAGTAGGGTGCAAGTAGGGTGCAAGTGAGGCGCAACTAGGGTGCAACTAAGATGCAACTAGGACGTAGCTAGTGTTCAAATGAGGTACAACTAGGGCACATCTAGAGCACAATTAGGACGCCACTAAGGTGCAACTAAGGTGCAAGTAGGTGTAAGTAGGGCGCAAGTAGGGCGCAACAAGGGCGCAACTAGTGCTCAACTAGGGGACAACTAGAATGTAGTTATTGCCCAACTACGGCGCAACAAGGGTGTAACTATGGTACAATTAGGGTGCAAATAGGCCGTAACTAGGGTGCAAGTAGGGCACAACTAGGGCGCAACTAGGGCGCAACAAGGGCACAACTAAGGTGCAACTAGGGCGCAACTAGTGCGTGCTTAGTGCGCAAGTAGGGCGCAACTAGGACGTAACTCAGGCACAACTAGGGTGCAACTAGGGTGCAACTGGGGAGCGAGTAGGGCATAACTAGGGCGCAACTATGGCGTAAGTAATGCGCAAGTAGGGAACAAGTAGGGCACAACCAGTGTGCAACTAGGGTGCAAATAGGGTGCAAGTAGGCCTCAAGTATGGCACTAGTAGGGCCTAACAAGGGTACAACTAGAGTGTAACTAGGGCACAACTAGGGGGTTACTAGGTCAAACCTAGGAAAAAACTAGGGCGTAGCTAGTGTCCAACTGAGACGCAACTAGGGCGCAACTAGGGTGCAACTAGGGCACAAGTAGGGCGCAACTACGACACAACTAAGGCGCAACTAGGGTACAACTAGGGCGTAACTAGGGCATAGCTAGTGTTTTACTGAGGTAAAACTAGGGCGTAACTAGGGTGCAACTAGGGCAAAACTAGGACGTAGCTAGCTCCAAACTAAGGCACAACTAGGGAGCAACTCGGGCGTAACTAGAGTGCAACTAGGGCGCAAATAGGGCATATCTAGGGCACAAGTAGTGCGTAACTAGGGCGCAAGGAGGGTGCAAGTAGGGTGAAACTAGGGTACAACTAGGGCGCATCTAGGTTGTAGCTAGTACCTAGCGAAGGTGCAACTAGGGTGCAACTAGGGTGCAACTAGGGCAGGAGTAGGGTGTAACTATGGCGCAAGTAGGGGAAATCTAGGACACAACTAGGTTGCAACTAGGGCGCAACTAGGGCCCAAGTATGGTACAAGTAAGGCACAGCTAGGGCCCAACTAGGGTGCAACAAGGGTGCAAGTAGGGTCCAAGTAGGATAAAATCAGGGTACAACTAGGGTGCAACTAAAACACAACTAGGGCGCACGTAGGGTGCAACAAGGGCGCAACAAGAAAGTAACTAAGGCGCAACTAGGGTGCAAGTATGGCATAACCAGGATGCAACGAGGGCGCAACTAGGGCACAACTAGGGTGCAAGTAGGGTACAACTTGGGAGCAAGTAGGGCATAACAAGGGCGTAGCAAGTGCCCAACTGAGGTGCAACTAGGGCACAGCTAGGGAGCAACTAGGGTGCAACCAGAGCATAACTAGGGCGTAATTATGGCACAACTAGGGTGCAACTAGCGTGACACTAGGACGCAAGTAGGACGCAAATACGGTGTAACTAAGGTGAAACTAGGATAAAATTAGGGCGCAATTAGGGCACAAGGAGGACACAACTAGGGAAAAACTAGGGCGGAAGTAGTGTTGTAATTAGGACGCAAGTAGAGCGCAACTAGGGCGCAACTATTGCGTAACAAGGACCCAATACGGGTGCACCTAGGGCGCACCTCGGGTGCAACAAGGGCATAGCTAGTGCCCAACTGAGACGTAGCTATGGCACAAATGGGGCGCAACTAGGGCGCAACTAGGGGGCAAGTAGGGCGCAACAAGGGCGCAAGTTGGGCGCAAAGAGAACGCAACTATGGTGGAACTAGGGGGCAACAAGGGTGTAGCTAGTGCGCAACTGAGGTACAACTAGGGCACAACTAGGGCGCAACTAGGGCTCAACTAGGGTGCAACTAGGGTGCAACTAGGGTGCAACTAGGGTGCAAGTAGGCTGCAACTAGGGCGCAAGTAGGGTGCAAGTAGGGCACAACTAGGCCTCAACTAGGGTGTAACTAGGGCGAAACTAAGGCATATCTAGTGCCCAATTGAGGTTCAACTATTGCGCAACTTGGGCTCAACTAGGGTGCAACTAGGACACAACAAGGGCTCAATCAGGGTGCAAGTAGGGTGAAAGTAGGGAAAAACTATGGCGCGACTATGGCACATCTAGGGCAAAAGTAGGGCACAAGTAGGTTGCAAGTATGGCGCAAGTATGATGCAACTAGGGCAAAACTAGGGCACAAATAGGGCGCAAGTAGGGTGCAAGTGGAGCTCAACTAGGGAGCTACTAACGTGGAAGTAGGACTCAACTATAGCACAACTAGGACACAAGTAGGTCGCAAAAAGGGTGCAACTAGTGTGCAACTGGGGCGCAACTTGGGCTCAACTAGGACGCAACTAGGGCGCACCTAGGACACAACTCGGGCGTAGCTAGTGTCCAATTGAGAAGCACCTAAGACACAACCAGGTCGCAAGTTGCGCGCAACTAGGGCGAAAGTAGGGCGCAACTAGGGCACAACTAAAGCATACCTTTTGTCCAAATGAGGCGGAACTAGGGCATGACTAGGGTGCAACAAGGGCATATCTAGGGCACAAGTAGGGTGCAACTAGGTTACAAGTAGGGTGCAAACTGGACACAACTAGGATGCAACAAAGGAGCAACTAGGTCAAAACTAGGATGTAGCTAGTGCCCTCTTCAGGCACAACTATGGTACAACTAGGGCGCAACTAGGGTCCAACTAAGGTGTAGCTAGTCCCCAACTGAGGCACAACTAGGGCACAACTAGGCTGCAACTAGTTTTCAACCAGGGCACAAGTAGGGTGCAACTAGGATGTAAGTAGGGCGTATGTAGGGCCTGTCAAGGAGTTCGCGTGCTGAGCGTGAGCTTTCTGGACGCCTCATACTATGTGAGGAGGAATTTAGAGATAGTCGATTTGTGAAAGGAATAACGGCATTTTGGATTAGTTTTTGTGCATGGGCATGAGGATAAATGTTATAGGGAAATTCATGAGCTCTCTAATGCACTAAACTGTGTGTGAATTGGCCAAGCGTAGCCCAAGTTACGCTTGCCGAAGTGCAGGTCTCACCCACCACAGAAACGCCTAACACCTTCATGGTGTGCACACGCCGTGGTGCCTTTCCCAAGGCGCAAATCCCATTGCACATGGTGTAGGAGTCCCCTGCACTGTTTTGATGTACCTCTCCCACTTTTGCATTGAGTTTGGTGATGGGGTGTGACGAGGTTTGAAACCTGTCGGTGGACCTGCAGTCAGGATTTTGACATTCCGCGAGTAACAAAACGTACTACTGATTTTTGGACACTGAGCTAGGGTTTTGGCTAAGTTCCTCAGTAACAAACTGCACTACAGGATCTGGTGGATTATCCACCGGACGCCTCGACAGACCTTCCGGAGAAAAACCTCCAGATGAAACTTTTGTTCCTCAGTCCGGTCGATTATTCACCAGAAGTCGAGTCGCGACCGACTCCCAGAGCCACCACACACACCCCAACTTTGGAAGCTCATATCTCCCTCAGTATTTGTCCGATTTTGATGAAACAACTTCCACCGGATTCAACAACTTGTCAACTTCACAAGAAATCCCCCATTTTACCATCCGAGCAGTCTTTGAGCCTCTGAATCCAACTGCAAGGATTTTCCTTTCTCTGGCGGCTTGTCGGCGCCTCCCGGCGCCGCACTTGGGCATGCGGAGGGGCAATGTTTCAACATTCTCCCCTTTTCACCTGCCAAGCCCGCTGCTCCAGCTTGCTCTCACTTGTCTTTCCCTACGCCCACTAGCCCACTATAGCTGTTCATCCCAAGTCCGGCCACACTCATCACGTGCCGGTCTGCGAATTTTTCTTTGGTCAAGTAGTCGGCAAGCATGTTGTATGTGCTGCAGTGCTGCACCACGACCTGTCCCTTTTCAACCATGTCCCATGCGTAGTGGTAACGCACATCGATGTGCTTAGTCCTCCTGTGTTGTTTCGGGTTGTTGGTCAGGGAGTTGGAGCTGGTGTTTTCCTCTTGCACCATTGTAAGCTTCTGCACCGGCACACCCAGCTCCCCCAGTAGCCTGCAGAGCCACACCACTTGCTTGACCGCCTTGGCTAGAATGATGTACTCAGCTTCCACTGTGGAGGTGGTTACACAATCTTGCTTCCTGCTGCACCACGCGACCGCTGCACCAGCAAGGACGAACATGTAGCCGGATGTGGACTTCCGCTTTTCCACATTGCCAGCGTAGTCTGCATCCGTGTAGCATACCAGACGCAAGGGGTCCGTCCGCCCCTTGCTGTCGAACATCAAGCGCGCATGGCGCATTGCCTACATGTAGCGGAGGATGCGCTTGATTGCTTGCCAGTGTAGTGGCCCTAGATTGGCCAAGTACCTGCTTACTTGGCCCACCACATAGGCCAGGTCCAGTCGAATTGCCACCATTGCGTACATGAGGCTACCCAACGCCGATTGGTAGGGCACCGTTGCCATATCCTCCCGCTCTTCTTTTGTTTGCGGCGTCATTGCCGCACTCAGTTGTCAGGTCGTGGGGACAAGACTGCAGACTGGTTTGGAGTCCTCCATGCCGTACCGCTTCAGCACCTCGGCCACGTATTTTCCCTGCCCAAGCTCAAGCGTGCGCGCCCTCCGGTTCTGCGTAATGCTCAACCTGAGATAGAACTCCAGCACCCCCATGTTCGACATCTCGAACCTGCTACTCAGCTGATCTTTCACCTGTTGTAGGCTCGACAGGTCTGAGGAAGAGAGGATCAGATTTTCCACGTGGAGTACAACAATCTGATGGAGCTTCTCGCTACGCCGTACATATACACTGTGATCCGCCTTACAGTGCTTGAAGCTGAGTTGTGCCATGAACCTGTCCATTTGTTGGTACTAGCATCGGGGAAATTGTTTTAGCCTATACAAGGACTTCCACAGCTTGCACACCTTTCCCTCTAGTACCTCGAACCCCTCCAGTACCTCCATGTAGATTTCTTTGTCAATGATGTCGTTGAGGAAGTTCGTCTTTACGTCCATCTGGTGGAGCTCCATATCCTTCGCGACTGCCACTACAAGGATCGTGCGGATGCTTGTGAACTTGGCGACGGGCGAACGTCTCATCGTAGTGCTCACCCTTACGAGGTGCTTATCCCTTTGCCACAAGCCGCGCCTTCTACTTGTCCACCACACCTTCTTTCGTGAACTTGGTCTTAAAGACCCACTTGGAGCCCATGACTTTGGCGTAGTTCGACCTATAAACCAGCTCTCACGTGTCGTTCTCAGTAATGGACGCCAACTCGAACTTGATGGCGGCATCCCACTACTTCCCCTTGGGCCGCGCAAGCGCCTCTTTCACGGTCGTCGATACAGCCAGCATGCACCGCGGCATGTTGATTCATCCACTGGTGCCAGTGTCGAAACGCTTCCTCGCTTACCGCTGCCTCTTGCTGCGGCACGGCAGTTTTGGTGGCGCCCCGTCGCTCTACTGCGATCAGTGATGGCAGGGCTCGCGCCTTAAGGCGCGCCTTCCATGCCCTAAACGCCTTAAAAACAATTAAGGCACGCCTTGGGTTTCGTAGGAAAAAAAGTGGTCAGAAAAAACCTAGAAAAAATGTATGTGTTCAGTCTTGGGCAAGTAATTCATACCTGTGGTCAAAACAATGAGCGGCATAGTCTTCCACCACTTTAAAAATCCTGATATGATGCAGAAAATGCATGCAGAAATGCCTCACAACCACATAAATCTGGTGGTTTATGCGTGTAATGCATGCCTGTTTTCCATTTTCACAGTAATCCTAGTAGAAAAAAAATCTAACCTTTGACGATGACTCCACCTTGTTCAACTCATCACGCTGGACACAACCATGTTTTTTTCAATCTTTTCTGAGAAGGTCATCCCCTGTTCGGGCTACAAGGCGCCGCCTTAAGGTGCGCCTTTCTGCCTTCATGCCTTAAACGCCTTCATTACAATGAAGGCGCACATTTTGCCTTCATTGACTGCGATCCATCTGACTTTGCTCACTCCGGTGAATCATCAACCGGACGGCTCCCCAAGAATCTCTCTCGCTTCGGCGAATCATTGACAAAACGGGCAGCGCGTCCGGAGGAATTTTCTCCGAGGTCCGACGCAAAATCCGCCGGGAGTGCACCCTTCAGCACCCGTTGTGCCTCCTCCGACGGATTTTTCCGTCGGATCTCAAGCCTAACTGCATCATTGTCAGAGTCCTCCGCGTTGGCTGCCGCACCTTTTGCACTGCCACGCTCTGACGCCCCATCATCAACCTCCGTGTTTTCCATCTCCTTCTCATGGTTGAGGAGCTGGAACCACTCCCCCTGTTTTGGAGTGTTCACAACGCTCATGTCGTTGCTGCTGATGCTGAAGCTCTGCTGCTTGTCAGACTTGACACCACGGCTGCAGATGATCTCTTGTGTGCGCGAGTCCCAGAGCCAATACACCTTTCACGCCTTTGCCCAGAGCTCCAGTTTGCTCTTGTGTCACTGCGCCGCTTGCACCATTGCGTGCGCCTTGCACCCGAACACCTTCAAGCGCACTATGTTTGACTTACGCCCACTCAAAACTTCCTGAGATGTCTTCCAACCACCCTTGCCCTTAAGCACCGCTGTCGGGGTGAGGTTGATGGTGTTGCTTGATATACGTACAGCCTCCACCCAGAATCCTCGCAATAACCCCGCATCCACAAGCATGGTCCATACCATGTTTAGTCTGGTTTGCCCACTCCGCCACTCTGTTTGACTGTGGCAAGTATGGCGTAGTGGGTTCCCACTTGATGCCCTGTTGCTTCATCCACCCACTACATCCCATGTACTCTCTGCCATTGTCGTTGTTTAGCGCTCTGACCTTCAGGCCAGTCTGCCTCTCCACCGTTGCGACGTACTGCTTCAGTCAGTCCAGGACTTCGCCTTTCCGCTTCGTGAAGTACACGCAGAGCTTTCTGCTACACTCATCAATGAAGGTGACGAAGTATCACAGGCCGCTGTTTGATGGCATTTTGAATGGTCCGCACACGTCGTTGTGCACGACCTCTAGCAGGTCCTTTGCACGAGCCGCGTTCTCGTTGAACGGCTTGCGCTGCGCCTTGCACAAAATGCAAGGTTCACACCTTTCATGCAATGCTACATCTTACACCATATCTCTTGCACCGTCGACGACGAGGCCACGCACCATGTCACGCTTTGTCATCTCCTTGACGGTTGCTGGTGCCAAATGCCCCAACCGTTGGTACTAGAGCTCCAAATCATTGCTTCCTCCCTTGGCCATGTTGACGATGCACTCCTGCAAGTCTATTGTGTCAGATGCCGCAGGGATCACCTTGGTCTCCACGATATAGAGACCGCCCTCGTGCTTTGCCTCCAACACGACCTCGTCGCCGCCGTCAACGTGAACCATTGCGCCTTTCCTGCAGAAGAGGACCTCATACTCCTTATCTGTCAAGCGGCTTAGACTGAAAATGTGAGCCAAGCCGGGAACGTGATGCACATCATGGATTGTGCATAACTCCTTCTCATTGCCCACCACAACTTCCACCTCCATGTCACCTTGGCCAGCCGTCGGCTCGACTTTGTCGTTCGCAGCCACCATTGACTTGGAGGACTTCTTGTAGGTGACAAACCCCACCTTCTCAACGCGGGTGTGCTCCTCGGCTCTGGAATCTAGGCATCGCATGTTAGCCTTCTTGAGGAAGTGGTTCTTCTTGCCGTTGAGGAGCGCCTGACCTTTGGTGTTTTTGCCGCCGGCCTTTGCCTCCTCCAGGCACTCACAGGCCCAATGGCCCTCCTTGCCAAGGTTGCGACACACTCCTGTCTTGGTGCCCTTCTTGCCACCGTCTTTTTTTCTGCTTCCTTTGCCCTTGCTTCCGCTACCACGAGTTTTGGTGACGAGGGCCGATGAGGAAGACGACGACTCCCCGCAGCTTCGGTGCTACGCCTCGTTGCGGATGAACTCTGTGATCGCGCCATAGGTGAGCTTGTCCTCTGGCCATCCTCTGAGGACGGTGATGAGGGGATTCCAATTTTTAGGTAGAGCCATGAGGAGGGCCATCGCCTACAGCTTCATGTCGATCTTCAACCCCATGTCGTTGCATTGTGAGGCGATTGACTCAATCTGCTGCATGGTGGAGATGACATCATCTCCCTCCTCGATTTTCACCATGAGGAGTTTCTTCATCGCATAGATTTGGTTTGTGAGAGACTTGGATTGGCGGATGGCGCAGAGCTTTTGCCAAGCTTTGACTGCCGGCTTGTAGCCATGGAAGTTGCCCCACTGCGACTCGGCTGTCCCGGACACCAGGAGCATGAGGCCCTTTGTGTTCTTCTTTTCGAAGGCATGCTTCTCCGCATCCGCAGCATTCGCCTAAGCGAGAACCCCCTTACCTAATATGACATCCACCAGCCCCTTATGCGTGAGGTGCAGCTCAATCTGCCACCTCCAAAGCCCAAATCCTTGGCCGCCCTCATACTTCCGAATGGGTTGCATCTCCTTCCGTGCCATTTGCGAAGTTTCTACTCCGACAGGTTCTCAGAATTTCACGGCAACGTCCAAGATGACAGTCTTGTGTTCTGCGGAAGACGTGAACGTTGGAGACGATCAGACTTGTGGGCCCATAACCCTTTGCCAAGAAATTTGTGTGGTGCGTTCCCGACGTTGGTCTGATCCGGCTCTAGTAGTTAACGTCTTCTGTTTTTGGCGAATCTGAGACTGAGCCGAATTTAGAGACAGTCAATATGCGAAGGGAAGACGACATTTTGGGTTAGTTTTTGTACATGGACATGACATTCATGAGCTCTCTAATGCACCAAACTGCATGAGATTTGGCCAAACGTAACCCAAGTTACGCTTGTCAAAGTGCAGGTCTCACCCACCACAGAAACGCCCAATGCCTCCATGGTGTGCACACGTTGTGGCGCCTTCCTTCACGTGAGAAGGGCCTTTCCCAAGGCACAGATCTCATTGCATATGGTGTAGGAGTCCCCTACACTGTTTTTATGCACCTCCCCCACTTTTGGGTGGATTTTGGTAATGGGGTGTGACGAGGTTTGAAACTTGTCCTCAGAGCTGCAGTTAGAATTTTTACACAGTCCCCGAGTAACAAAACGTACTTCTGACTTTCGGACGTTGAGCCAAGATTTCAACTAAGTCCCTCAGTAGCAAACTGCACTACAGGATCAGGTGGATTATCCAGTGGACGACTCAGCAGACCTTCCGGAGCAAAATCTCCAGATGGAACTTTTGTTCCTCAATCCGATCGATTATTCACCAGAAGTCGAGTCATATCCCAGAGCCGCCGCACACACCCCAACTTTGGAAGCTCATATCTCCCTTGATACTTGTCCGATTCTGAAAAAAAAAACTTCCACCGGATTCAACAACTCATCAATTTTCATGAGCAACCATCCATCAGTGTTTTTTAGGATCCGAGCAATCCTCAATCTGCTACATCCAACTACGAGGATTTTCCTTTCTCTGGCAGCTCGTTGGCGCCTCTGGCATCGCACTTGGGCATGCGGAAGGGTAATCTTTCATCAGGGTCCAAGTAGGGTACAACTAGGACGCAACTAGGGCGTAAGTAGGGCTTACGTAAGGCTCACCTAGGGTGCAACTAAGGTGCAACTAGGGTGCAAGTAGGGAGAAAGTACGGCGGAACAAGGGCAGGAGTATGGTGCAACTTGGGCACAACTAGGCCGCAACAAGGGGATAACTAGTGCACAACTAGGGTGTAACTAGGTTGAAAGTAGGATGCAAGTAGGGTGCAACTAGGACGTAACTAGGGTAAAACTAGGACACAAGTACGGCACAAGTAGGACACAACTAGGGCGCAACTAGGGTGCAACTAGGGTGTAACTAGGGTGCAAGTAGGGCACAAGTAGGGCGCAAGTAGGGCGTAACTGGGGCGCTACTAGGGCACAACTAGGGCGCAAGAAAGATAGAAGTAGGGCCCAACTAGGGCGCAACTAGGGCACAACTAAGGTGCAACTAGGGCACACCGAGGGCGCAACTAGGGCGTAGCTGGTGCCCAATGGGGACATAACTAGGGCGTAAATAGGACACAAGTAGGGCGCAAGTAGAGCGCAACGAGGGCACAAGTATGGCGCAAGTAGGGCGCAACAAGGATGCAACTAAGGTGTAACTAAGGTGCAACTAGGGCATATCTAGTGCGTTACTGAGGCACAAATAGGGTGCAACTAGGGCGTAACTAAGGCAAATCTAAAGAAAAGCTAGTTCCAAACTGAGGTGCAACTAGGGTGTAAGTATGGAAGGTGCAAGTATGGCGCAACTAGGATGCAACTGGGACGTAACTAGGGCGCAACCAGGTTGCACCTAGTGCCCAACGGAGGCCCATCTAGGGGGCATCTAGGGCGAAACAAAAGCGTAGCTAGGGTCCAACTAGGACGCAACTAGGGTGCAACTATGGTGCATCGAGGGTGCAACAAGGGAACAAGTAGGGCGTAAGTAAGGCCCAACTAGGGTGCAACTAGGACGCAACTAGGACGCAACTACGGCGCAACTAGGGTGCAACTAGGGGGTACCTAGTGCACAACTAGGGTGCAACTATGGCACAACTAGGGTTCAAGTAGAGGGTAAGTAGGGTACAAGTAGGTTATAACTAGGGTGCAACAAGGGCGCAGCTAGGACGTAGCGTGTGCCCAACTCAGACACAATTAGGCCGCAACTAGGGCGTAAGTCCGGCGCAACTAAGGTTCAAGTAGGGTGCAACTAGGGCGCAAGTAGGGCACAACAAGGGTGCAAGAAGGCCGCAACTAGGGGGTAACTAGGGCATAACTCGGGCAGAAGTAGGGCACAACTAGGGTGCAAGTAGGGCACAACTAGGGCAAAACTAGGAACCAAGTAGGATACAACTAGGACACAATTGGGGCGTAACTAGGACGCAAGTAGGGCTAAAGTAGGGTGAAGATACAGCACAACTAGGGTACAACTGGGGCACAAGTAGGACGCAAGAAGGGCCCAAGTATGCCACATCTCGGGCGTAACTAGGACGCAACTAGGGCACAAGTAGAGCGCAACTAGGGCACAGGTAGGATCCAATTAGGGCATAACTAGGGTACAACTAGGGCGCAACTATGGCGTAGGTAATGCCCACCTGAGGCACATCTAGGGTGCAACTATCTGTCAACTAGGGTGTAACTAGGGCGAAAGTAGGACGCAAGTAGGGTGCAAGTGAGACGCAACAAGGGCGCAACTGAGATGCAACTAAGGCGTAGCTAGTGTTCAAATGAGGTAGAACTAGGGCGCATCTATGGCACCACTAGGGTGCAACTAACGCACTAGTAGGTGCAAGCAGGGGGAAAGTAGAGCTCAACAAGGGCCCAAATAGGGCTCAACAAGGGCACAACTAGAGCATTGTTTGTGCCCAACCGAGGCGCAACAAGGGCGCAACTAGGGCACAATTAGGGCGCAAGTAGGCTGCAACTAGGGCACAAGAAGGATGCAACTAAGGTGTAACTAGGACACAAGTAGGGCGTAACTAGGGCGGAACTAGGGCAGAATTAGTGCGCAAATAGGGCGTAACTAGGACACAACTAGGGGACAACTAGGTTGCAACTAGGGTGCAAATAGGGCGCAACTAGGGTGCAACTAGGGCACAACTAGGGCTCAACTGGGGTGCAAGTAGGGTGTAAGTAGGACGCAAGTAGGACGCAACTAGGGTGCAACTAGGGTGAAACTAGGGCACAAGTAAGGGGCAAGTAGGGCGCAAGTAGGGCACAACTAGGGAGCAACTAGGGCGCAACTAGGGCGCAAGTAGGGCACAAGTAGGACACAACTAGGGCACAACTAGGGCGTAACTAGGACACAACTAGGGCGTAGTTAATGCCCACCTGAGGTACAACTAGGGCTTAACTAGGGCGCAATGAGGGCGCAAGTTGGGCGCAAGTAGGGCGCAAGGAGGGTGCAAGTAGGGTACAATCAGGGCTCAACTAGGACGCAACTATGGCGCAAGTAGAGCTTAAGTAGGACAAAACTAGGGCACAACTACAGTATAACTAGGGCATAACCAGGGCGGAAGTAGGGTGTAGCTAGTGCCCAACTGAGGGACAACTAGGGCGTAGCTAGGGGGCAAGTAAGGCGCAAGCAGGGTGCAAGTAGGGTGAAACTAGTTTGCAACTAGGGTGCGACCAGAGTGTAGCTAGTACCCAACTAAGGCACAACTAAGGGAGACTAGGGCGCATCTAGGGCGCAACTAGGGCACAACTAGGGCACAAGAAGGGTAGAAGTTGTGCGTAAGTAGGGTGTATCTAAGGCGCAACCAGGGCACAACTAGGGCGTAACTATTGCCTAACGGAGGTGTAACTAGGGCGCAAGTAGGCCGCAACTAGGCCGAAGTAGGGCACAAGTAGGGTGCAACTAGGGCACAACTAGGGCGCAAGTAGGATGCAAGTAGGGTACAACTGGGGCACAATTAGGGCATAAGTAGGGTGCAAGTATGGCGCAAGTAGGGTGTAAGTAGGGTGCACCTAGGGCGCAACTAGGGAAAAACTAGTCTGCAAGAAGGGAAAAAGTAGGGTGCAAGTATGGTGCAACTAGGGTGTAACGAGGGTACAAATAGGGCGCAAGTAGGGCAAAATTGAGACGCAACTATGTTGCAACTAGGGCGCAACTAGGGCCTAACTAGGACGTTCTTAGTGCTTAACTAAGGCACAACAAAGGGTACAACAAGGTTGCAAGTAGGGCACAACAAGGATACTACTAGGGCGCAACAAGGATAGAAGTAGGGTGCAACTAGGACGCAACTGTTGAAAATTTGTCCCTTTGCATGCCCAAGTGCGGCATCGGGAGGCGCCGACGAGCGGCCAGAGAGAAATAAATGCTTGCAGTCGGAACTGGCGGTTTGAGGATTGCTTGGATTCTAAAAATGGAGGATTGGCCCTCAAGTTTAATGAGTTGGTGAATCCAGTGGAAGTTGTTTCACCGGAATCGAACCAGTAATGAGGGAGATATGAGCTTCCAAAGATGGGGTGTGCGTTGTGGCTTTGGGAGCCGACCGCGACTCGACTTCCTGTGAGTTATCGACCGGACTGAGTAACAAATGCCCATTTGGAAACTATGCTCCGGAGTGACTGCCGAGGCGTCCGGTGGATAATCCACCGGATCGTGTAGTGCAGTTTGTTACTGAGGGACTTAGCCGAAATCCAGGCTCGGAGTCTGCAACTGAGTATTCCAGTTTGTTACTCAGGGACTTGGTCAAAAATCTTACTGCAGGTCCGCGGATAGGTTTCGAAGCCTGTCACACCCCATCACCAAACTCGACCCAAAAGAGGAGGAGGTGCATCAAAACAGTGCACTGAACCCCTTCGCCACGTACAATGGGATCTGCTCCTTGAGAAAGGCACTTCGCACGTGAAGAAGGGCACCACGACGTGTGCGCACCATGGAGGCATTGGGCATTTCTGTGGTGTGTGAGACCTGTGCTTTGGCAACCGTAACTTGGGCTACGCTTGGCAGAATTACACGCAGTTTGATGCAATGGATGGCTCATGACTAGCCCTATTTTGATCATGTACATGCACGACAGAAAACACAAAATTCCGTCATCCCCTTCGTAAAGATGACTGTCTCTGAACCCTCTCCCACATAGCGTAAGGCGACAAGAAAGCTCATGCATCATCTCTAAACTTGCCCGAACATGTTGTGTACATGCTAGACGGTCAGAGCCATGTTGGAACAGAATTTCCAACAGCAACTAGGGTGTAGATAGTTCCTAACACAGGCGTAACTAGGACGCAACAAGGATACAACTAGGGTGCAACTAGGTCACAAGTAGGGCACAAGTAGGGTGCAAGTAGGGTACAAGTAGGGCACAACTAGGGTGTAACTAGGGCACAACTAGAGCACAACTAGGGCACGACTAGGGCGCAAGAAGGGCACAAATTGGGTACAACTAGGGTGCAACTAGGGCGTAACTATGCGCAAGGAGGGTTCAAGTAGGGTGCAAGTAGGGGGCAAGTAAGGCGCGACTAGGGCGTAACTACGGTACAACTATGGCGCACGTAGGGTGCAAGTAAGGCGCAAGTAGGGTGCAAATAGGGTACAATTAAGGTGCAAGTAGGGTGCAAGTAGGGCGTAACAAGGGTACAACTAGGGTTCAACTGGGATGCAATTCGGACACAACTAGGGTGCACCTAGGGCGCAACTAGTGCATAGCTAGTGCCCAATTGAGACGCAACTAGGGTGCAACTAGGGCAAAAGGAGGCACAAGTAGGGTGCAACTAGGGCACAATTAGGGCAAAACTAGGGTACCACTAGGACGTAGCTAGTGGCTAACTGAAGCGCAACCAGGGCGCAACTAGGAAGCAACTAGGACACAAGTAGGACACAACTAGGGCACAACTAGGGCACAACTAGGGCAAAACCAGGGTGTAGCTAGTGGTCAACTGAGGTGCAACTAGGGTGCAACTAGGGCGCAACCAGGGCGTAGCTAGTGTCGAACTGAGGCGCAACTTGGGAACAACTAGGGCAGAACTAGGACACAACTAGAGCACAACTAGGACGCAAGAAGGGCACAAGTAGATCGCAAGTAAGGTGCAACTAGGGCGCAACTAAGGCACAACTAGGCTGAAACTTGGGAGCAAGTAAGGTGCAACTAGGAAGGAAGTATGGTGCAACTAGGGTACAAGTTAAGTGCAATTAGGATGCAACTAGGGCGTAACTAGGGTGAAACTAAGGTGCAACTAGGGCACGATTAGGGCACAACTAGGGCGTAACTTGGGTGCAAGTGAGCTGCGAGTAGGGTGCGATTAGGGCACAACTAGGGTGAAACTAAGGTGCAACTAGGGCACGATTATGGCACAACTAGGGTGCGACTAGGGTGCAACGAGGGTGCAAGTAGGGTGCAAGTAGGGCACAAGTAGCACCTTACTAGGGCGCAACATGGGTGCAACTAGGGCACAATTAGGTGCAACTAGGGCGCACCTGGGTCGGAACTAGGGCGTAGCCAGTGCCCAACTTAGACGCAACTAGGGCACAACTAGGCCGCAACTAGGGGGCATGTAGGGCACAACTAGGGCACAAGTAGGGCGCAAGTAGGATGCAACAAGGGCGCAGCTAGGGTACAACTAGGGCGCAACTAGTGCGTAGCTAGTGCCTAACTGAAACGAAACTAGGGCACAACTAGGGTGCAACAAGGGCAAAACTAGGGCGTAGCTAGTTCCAAACTCAGGCGCAACTAGGGTGAAACTTCGGCATAACTAAGGCCCAATTAGGGTGCAAGTAGGGCGCATCTAGGGCACAAGTAGGGCGCAACTAGGGTGCAAGGAGGGCGCAAGAAGGGTGTGACTAGGGGGCAACTAGGGTGCAACTAGGTCATAGCTAAGGCCCAATGGAGGCAAAACTAGAATAAAACTAGGGTGAAAGTAGGGCGCAGGTAGGACGCAACTCGGTTTCAACTAGGGCACAATTAGGGCTCAAATAGGGCGCATGTACGGTGCAACTAGAGTGCAACTAGGGCGCAACAATGGTGCAAGTAGGGTGGAAGTAGGTCGCAAGTAGGACACAACTAGGGCGCAAGTAGGGTGCAAGTAGGGTGCAAGTAGGACGCAAGTAGGGTGCAACTAGGGCGTACGTAGGGCGCAAGTATGGCACACCATGGGCGCAACTAGGGCGCAACTAGGGTGTAAGTAGGCTGCAGAGAATGCGCAACTAGGGTGCAACTAGGGCGCAACTAGGGTGTAGCTAGTGCACGATTGAGGCACAACTAGGGCGCAACTAGCGAACAACTAGGGCGCAAGGAGGGCACAACTAGGGCACAAGTAGGGCGCAACTAGGTCGTAACTGAGGCGTAAGTAGGACGCAAGTAGGGCACAACCAGGGCGCAACTAGGGCATAACTAGGGCGCAAATAGGGCGCAAGTAGGGCCCACCTAGGATGCAACTTAACCGCAACTAGGGTGCAACTAGGGCGCACGTAGGGCACAACTAGGGCTTAGCTAGTGCCCAATGGAGACGCAGCTAGGGTAAAACTAGGGCGCAACTAGGGAACAAGGAGGATGTTAGTAGGATGCAAGTAGGATGCAAGTAGGGCGCATATAGGGTGTAACTAGGGCACAAAAGGGGCGTAGCTAGAACCCAAGTGAGGCACAACTAGGGCGCAACTAGGGCGCAACTAAGGCGTAACTTGGGTGCAACTAGGGCGCAAGTAGGCCACAAATATAGTGCAATTAGGGTGCAAGTAGGATGCGACTAGGCCTCAACTAGCGTGTAGCTAGGACTAAACTAGGGCGTAGCTAGTGCCCAACTGAGGCAGAACTAGGGCGCAACTAGAGTACAACCAGGGCACAACAAGGGCATTGCTAGTGCCCAACTGAGGCAGAACTAGGGCACAACTAGGGCGCAACTAGGGCACAACCAGGTCGCAATTAGGGTGCAAGGAAAGCGAAAGTAGGACGCAACTAGGGCCCAAGTAAAGCGCAACTAGGGCGCAAGTACGGTGCAAGTAGGCGGCAAGTAGGGCGCAACTAAGACGGAACTATGGCAAACTAGAGCTCAAGTAGGGCACAAGTAGAACGCAACTAGGGCGCAACTAGGGCGCAACTAGGACATAAGTAGGGCGCAAGTATGGTGCAACTAGGGTGCAACTAGGGCGCAACCAGGGCACAAGTAGGTCGCAAGTAGGGCACAACTAGGGTGCAACTAAGGCGTAACTAGGGTGTAACCAGGACGCAACCAGGGCGCACTTAAGGCGCAACTAGGACGTAGCTAATTCCCAACTGAGACGTACCTAGGGAACAACTAGGGTACAAGTAGTGTGTAACTAGGGCGCAAGTACGGTGCAACTAGGGCACAACTAGGGCGTAGCTATTGTCCAACTGAGGCGCAACTGAGGTAGAACTAGGGCGCAACTAGGGCACAACTAGAGCGCAAGTTGGATGCAACAAGGGCGAAACTAGGGCACAACTAGGACCAAACTAGGGCATCGCTAGTGCCCTGCCGAGGCACAACTAGGGCGTCACTAGGGTACAACTAGGGTGTCGTAAGTTCCCGATAGAGGCGCAACTGGGGTGCAACTAGGGTGCAACTAGTGCGCAACTAGGGCATAAGTTGGGTGCAACTTTGGCGCAAGTAGGGAAAAACTAGGGCACAACTAGAGCGCAACTAGGGTGCAAGTAGGGCTCAAGTACGGTGCAACTAAGGCGCAACTAGGGTGCAAGTAGGGAGAAAGTTGGGCGCAACTAGGGGAGGAGTATGGTGTAACTAAGGCGTAACTAGGGTGCAACAAGGACGCAACTAGGGCACAACTAGGGTGTAACTAAGGTGAAAGTAGGGTGCAAGTAGGACGTGACTTGTGAGTAACAAGGGTACAACTACGATGCAAGTAGGGCACAAGTAGGGCACAATTCGGGCGTAACTAGGACGCAACTAGGGTACAACAACGGTGCAAGTAGTGTTCAAGTAGGGTGCAAGTAGGGCATAACTAGGGTACAACTAGGGTGCAACTAGGGCGGAAGAAAGGCACAAGTAGGGCGCAACTACGGCGGAACTAGGGTACAAATAGGGCACACCTTGGGCGCAACTAGGGCGTAGCTGGTGTCCAACTCAACACAACTAGGGCAACTAGGGAACAAAAAAGGCGGAATCGCAGCACAAGTAGGGCACAAGTAGGAGGCCATTAGGACGCAACCAGAGCGCAACTAGGGCGCAACTAGGGCGTAGCTAGTGCCTTTGTGACGTGTAATTAGGTTGCAACTAGGCCGCAACTAGGGCACAAATATGGCAAAACTAGGGCGTAGCTAGTTTCGAACAGAGGCACAACTAAGGTGTAACTAGGGCACAAGGAGGGTGCAAGTATGGCACACCTAGGACGCATCTAGGGCTTAACTTGGATGCAACTAAGTTGTAGCTAGTGCCCAACTGAGGTGCAACTAGGCCGCAACTAGGGTTGAAGTAGGGCGCAACTATGGCGCAAGTACGGGTTACCTAGGATGTAACTAGGTTGCAACTACGGCACAACTAGGACCCAAGTAAAGCGCAAGTATGGCGCAACTAGGACACAACTTGGGTACAAGTAGGGTACAAGTAGGGTGCAAGTAGGGCGCAACTAGGGTACAACTAGGACACATCGAGGGCGCAATGAGGGCGCACATAGGGCGCAAGTAGGACACAACTAGGACGCAACTAAGGGGCAACTAGGGTGCAAGTAGGACACAAGTACAATGAATTAGGGTGCAACTAGGGTGCAACTAGGGCACAACAAGGGTACAAGTAGGGCACAACTAGGGCAAGATTGGGGTCCAAATAGGGTGCAACTTGGAAGCAACTAGGGCACAAGTAGGGCATAGCTAGTGTCCAACAAAGGCACAACTTGGACGCAACTAGGGCACAAGTGAGGCGCAACTAGGGTGCCAGTAAGACACAAGGACGATGCCACAAGGGCACAACTAGGGCGCAAGTAGGCTAAAACAAGGGCTTAGCTAACATCCAACTGATGCACCAGTAGGACACAAATATGCTGCAACTAGGGCGTGGCTAGTGCCAAATTGAGGCCCAACTAGGGGGCAATTAGGGCGCAACTAAGCCACAAGTAGGGCGCAACTAGAGCACAACTAGGGCACAAGTAGGGCACAAGTAGCAAGAAAGTAGGGTGCAACTAGGGTGCAATTAGGGCGTGACTAGGACACAACTAGGGTGCAAGTAGGGCGCAAGTAGGGCGAAACTAGGACAAAATGAAGGCGCATCTAAGGCGTAATCAGGGCATAGGTACGGCGTAACTAGGGGGGAACTAGGGCACAACTAGGGTGCAACCAGGGAGCAACTAGGGTGCAAGAAGGACGCAAGTAGGGTGCAACTAGGGTGCAACTAGGGCGCAACTAGGACACAACTAGGGCGCAAGTAGGGCGCAACTAGGATGCAACTAGGGCGCAACTAGGGCACATCTAGGACACACGTAGGGCACAACTAGGGCGTACCTAGGGCGCAATTAGGGGGCAACTAGGGCGCAATTAGGGCGCAACTAGTGCGCAACTAGGACGTAACTAGGACACAACTAGGGCGCAAGGAGGGCACAAGTAGGATGTAACTAGTGTGCATTGCACCCTAGTTGTACCCTAGTTGCGCCCTAGTTGCTAGTGCCTGACTGAGGCACAGTGTGCCTCAGTTATTGCCTAAATGAGGTACAGTGTTACTTAGTTAGGCACTAGCTAGGTCCCAGTTGCGCCCTAGTTGCACCGTAGTTGAACCCAGGTTGCACCCTACTTAAGCCTTTCTTGTGCCCTAGTTGTACTCAACTTGCACCCTGGTTGCGTCCTAGTAACGCCCTAGTTGCATCTTAGTTGGGCACTAGTTACGCCCTAGTTGCGCCCTACGTTCTTCTAGTTGGGCTCTAGTTGCGCCTTAGTTGCACCCTACTTGGGTCCTACTGGTGCCCTAGTTGTGCCCTAGTTGCACCCTAGTTGGGAAACTAGGGCGCAACTAGGGTGCAACCAGGACACAACTAGGGTGCAAGAAGCGTAGAAAAAGGGCCCAATTAGGGCCCAATTACGGCGTAACTAGGGCACAACTAGGGCGCAAGTAGGGAAGAACTAAGGGCGCAAGAAGGGCGCAACTAGGGTAGAACTAGGACACAACTAGGGTGCAACTAGGGCACAACTAAGGCGCAGATAGTGCCCATCTGTATTGCAACTAGGGCGCAACTAGGGCACAGCTAGGGCAGAATTAGGTCGCAAGTAGGGTGCAAGTAAGGTGCAAATAAGGGGCAATTAAGGTGCAACAATTGCACAACTAGGGCGTTGTTAGTACCCAGCAAAGGCGTAACTAGGGCGCAACTAGGGTGCAACTAGCACTAGGGTGCAACTAGGATGCAAGTAAGGCGGAAATAGGGTGCATCTAGGGTGCAAGTGGGGCACAACTAGCACAAAAGAAGGGTGCAACTAGGGTGCAACCAGGGCAAAACTAGGATGCAATAAGTGCAGATGTATGGCGCAAGTAGGACACAACTAGGGTGCAACAAGGGCGCAAGAAGGGCCCATGTAGGGCGCAAGCACTACGCAATTAGGACGAAAGTTGGGTAAATCTAGGGCGCAACTAGGGCGCAAGTAGGGTGCAAGAAGGACGCAAGTATGGTGCAACTAGGGCACAACTATGGCGAGGTAGGACATAATTAGTGCGCAACTAGGGCACAACTAGGGTGCAACTAGGGCGCAACTATAACGCAACTACGACGAAACTACGGCGCAAGTATGGCACAAGTAGGGCACAACTAGGGTGCAACAGAGGTATGGTTAATCGTGGTCATTTCATACACTCCCTTTTTAGTGTGTGCCTTGAGTGTGATCTCCTTAAAGGGAGTTTTGTGCATCCCTACCTACACTCCTTTAGTAGTGTATGGGAAGAGTGTGTTTTTGTCTTGTATGCTCAAACCATTCTCTTCTTATGAATGACCCTAGTGCGTGGGGCTGGTGTATGTGGAAATTGTGCTCAGTCACCATGTAAAGGTACACTAAGAATGCACTCAGTGTGCTCATTTATCTTATATGTTCAGGTACACCTTCATTGTTTTGTCCTATGTGGCCAGAATATTCTCTTGCTTGGAAGAACCCCAGTATGTGGGGCTAGTGTATGTGGGAATTGGGCTCACACACCAAATAAAAGTACACTAAGAGTGCACTCAGTGTGCTGATTTGTCTCACCTGTCCAAGCACACATTGTGTTTTGTCCAATATGGTCTAATGATACTATTCGTATGAAGGACCTCAGTCCGTGGGACTAGTGTATGTGGTCGGTGCGCTAAGTCACCATACAAAAGAACACTACGAAATCACTCAGTGTGTTAACTTGTCTCATGTTTCCAAGAACATATTGTTTTGTCTTTTGTGGTAAAGAGTTTCTCTTCTTAGGAGGGATCTTAATGCGTGCGGCTAGTACATGTGGCTAGTGCGCTTAGTCACTATACAAAAGTACACTCAACGCGCACTAGGTGTGCTAGTTTATCTCATGTGTCTTGAATTTTGTCTTATATGTCTTGTAAACCTTACATCTAGAAAAGAAATCATTTAGGTAAAATTACATGGTTTTTTTTCATATAGTTGTAAGTTTATATGTTGCCCATGTAGGGCCAAGCATTGTGTGGTCAAAACATTTACCAAACAAAAAATGAAATCATATCTGGAGTCTGATTTTAAAACTGCGAGCAGCGTGAAGTATATTTTACATGCTTTTTGCAACCATTAAAATCTATAATCGGCATCTTGACGTAGATATGTACGTAATGGGTGTATCTGTTTTAAAAGTAAAACAAAGAATCATACGTTATGCATCTTGTTTTTCCCTCTGTTGAAACCGTCCGGTCCGAGTAGTAACCGACCGGATTTCAATCGTTCTCGACGGCCGCCTGCCTGCCAACGACAGTGGACGGTCATAGCCGATACGTTTGACATTGGCTGCAGTGACATGACTCATTCTTTGCTCCAGTCTTCAGAAGGGTCTCTAGAGATACCCCCAGTTTACGGCGGTAGTCCATGTGGCGAGTGAGCTCGAAACATGCGTGAAAGTGCACTTATCACTCACTCAGTGTGCGACATACATAATCCGACATGGTCGCATCGCGAAAGATAATACTGATGTTTGACACAGTAAACTACCGACATTGTTTGTCCACGATAAGCGACAAGAAACCACAAACCTATTTGCCGAAGGTATTGTGATTCAACCTGAAAAACTAAATACAAGGTCCCGTTCATGTTGAATATTACCTTGGGAACGGTTACGAACTTTTGCAAACATCAACAAGTTTGGACGGTGCTTTCATTGACGAGCGTCATTTCAATAGAAAGAAACAGTGTCGATTATTGGAAATTTGTTTGTTTTCAGCGACGTAAACACAAAGCAAGAAATGTTTTGTTCTTAGAAAAAACAGGGATGATGTCGCGCACTCTTATCCATCTAACTTAAACTTTGGACGATGAGATTGTTCAATTTTTCTACTGATTCGCCGAATCAGACATTCATTCTTCAGAAGTTGCTAGAAATATTGTCGGCAACAGGTGTTTTATCATAAGAGAGCTAGCCCTCATCTACAGCCGTTTTGGGTCCCGCTAGGACTATGAACCTGCTTGCTAGAAACGACAAGATGTATTCTCGAGCTGAATCTTTTGTGCGACTTGCAAAGTTCTGAGCTTCGCAAACCAGGTGCCACTCCTGATGGAAACTATCGCAATCCATTTTGGAGAAGAACTGTACAGAATCGCACACTCAGTGTGTGATAAGTGCACTTGTCCATACGAATCAGTCGCACTGACCCATGTACACTATGCCTCGCACTAGGGGGTTTCTAGCAACTGGATGAGGACCTCCTGTAACTTCTGACAGCAATCGGACGGGGAGACGACAGCCTATCCTGCTCGTTTGTAGCATACATTGACGGCCGTCCTTCTTGGACAGCCATGAACAATATGTCAATAATTGGGTCGGCCTGAGTGAGATTGAAATTCGTCTTCCATGCACAACTATTTCAGACACCTATAGGTTCGTAGACGACTAAGCCTTAACACAAACCTATCACAATAACAAAAACTCAGGACTGGTACACGTCCGACCTTAATGCATACGTTTTTCTCGTGAACGAGTTAACAGTGGATTAAGAGTGAGTCCACAAATACAGAATGTATTAGGAGGCAGAGGTTGGAAATAACAGAGGAAGAGAGAGAGAGAGAGAGAGAGAGAGAGAGGGAG
>SZWC01006074.1:10351-21068 GCA_023375785.1 Penium margaritaceum | reverse complement strand
GGGAGAGAGAGAGAGAGAGAGAGAGAGAGAGAGAGATGGAGAGAGAGGGGGGAGTTTGAAGGTATAGAGAGGGAAGGAAAGAGAGGGAAAGAGATAAATGACTAAAGAGAGAAATCGGTACAGAGAGAAATGGGTAAAGAAGTAGAGATAGGGGGTAGAAAGAGAGGGAGACCGAAGGGAAGGGATAGTGTGGGAACTGTAGATAAAGAGAAAGGGAAATGTATGGTTTGAGAGGGGCAAATAGAGGAGAAGATATTAAAAGAAATACATGAGATCACAATATACATGTGCACTTCTTGTAGAATGTATAGTGTTAGTGCATGGTGTTGGAGCGCACTCGAGGGATGCACTCAAAATCCAGTGCGTGATTTCCTCACCATTGGGCATACATGGCGCAACTAGAGTGTAACTAGGGTACAAGTAGGGCACAAGTAGGGTACAAGTAGAGTCCAAGTAGGGGGAAACCAGGGTCTAACTCGGGTGCAAGTAGGACACAACTAAGATGCAACTAGGGCGCACCTAGGGCGCAACAAGGGCGTAGCTAGTGCCCAACTGAGACACAACTAGGGCGTATCTAGGATGCAACTAGGGCGCAAGTAAGACGCAACTAGGGCACAAGCAGGATGAAACTAGGGCACAACTAGGCCGTAGCTAGTGCCTAACTGAGGCGCAACTAGGGCGCAACTAGGTTGCAACTAGGACGCAACTAGGGCGCAAGTAGGGCTTAACTAGGGCACAAGTAGGGCACAATTTGGGTGCAACTAGGGTGCAACTACGGTGCAACAAGGGAAAAACTAAGGATTAGCTAGTGTCCAACTGAGGCACAACTAGAGCGCAACTCAGGCGGAACTAGGGTGTAGCTAGTGCCCAGCTCAGACACAACTATGACGCAACTAGGGTGCAACTGGGGACCAACTAGGGCGCAAGTTGGGCGCAACTAGGAGGAAACTAGGAGGCAGGTAGGGCGCAAGTAGGATGCAAGTAGGGCATAACTAGGGCACATCTTGGGTGCAACTAGGGTGCAACTAGGGTGCAAGGAGGGCGCAAGTAGGATATAACTAGAATGCAACTAAGGTGCAATTAGGGTGCAAGTAGGGAGCAAGTAGGGCGCAACTAGGGCGGAAGTATGGCACAACTAGGGCGCAACTGAAGCGCAATTCGGGCACAACTAGGGCACAACTAGGGTGAAATCAGGGTTCAATTATGGTGCAAGTAAAACTCAACTAGGGGGCAACTGGGTGCAATTAGGGCGCAAGTTAGGCGCAAGTAGGGCACAAGTAGGGCACCACTAGGATGCAAGTAGGATGTATCTAGGGCGTAAGTAGGCCGCAACTAGGACGCAAGTAGGGCCTAACTAGGGCGCAACTAGGGCGCAACTAGGACGCAACAAGGCCGCAACTAGGGTGTAACTAGGGCGCAAATAGGCTGCAACTAGGGTGTAGCTTGTGGTTAACTGAGACGCAACAAAGGTGCAACTAGGGTACTAGTAGGGCGCAAGTACGCCACAACTAGGGCACATCTAGGGCATACCTAGGATGCAAATATGGTGCAACTAGGTTACAACTAGGGAAAAACTAGGGTGTAGCTAGATCCGAACTGAGGCGCAACTAAGGTAAAACTAGGGTGTAACTAGGGCGTAACCAGGGTGCAAGTAGGGTGCATCTAGGGTACAAGAAGGGAGCAACTAGGGCACAAGGCGGACGCAAGTAGGGTGCAAGTAGGGCGCAACAAGGGCATAGCTAGGGTGTAACTAGGTCGTAGCTAGTGCCCAATTGAGGTGCAACTAGGGCAGAAGTAGGGCACAACTAAGGTGCAAGTAGGGCGTAGCTAGGACGTAACTAGGTTGCAACTAGGGTACAACTAGGACCCAAGTTGGGAGCAAGTAGGGCGCAACTCGGGCATAGCTAGGGCGTAACTAGGACGCAAGTAGTTGATCAAGTAGGGCGCAACTAGAGTGCAACTAGGACACCACTAGAGTGCAACTAGGGCACAAGTAGAGCACAACTAGGGCGCAACTAAGGCGCAACAAGGACACAACTAGAGCGCAACTAGGGCACAAGTAGGGAAGAACTACGGTGCAACTAGGGCACAACTAGGAAGCAAGTATAGTGCAAGTATGGCGCAACTAGGGCGTAACTAAGATGTAACTAGGGAGTAACTAGGACTCATCTCGGGTGCAACAAGGATGTAGCTAGTGCCCAACTGAGACACTGCTACGGCACAACTAGGCACAACGAGGGAAAAACTAGGGCACAAGTAGGGCACAACTAGGGCACAAGTAGGGCGCAAATAGGGCACAACTAGGGCACAACTACTGTGCAACTAGGTCGCAACTAGAGCGTAGCTGGTGCCCAACTAGGTCACAACGAGAGAGAAAGTAGGGCGCAGCTAGGGCACAACTAGGGTGCAACTAGGGTGGAAGTAGGCTGTATCTAGGGTGCAAGTAGGGTGCATGTAGGGCGTAACTATGGGACAACTAGGGCACAACAATGGAAAAACTAGGGCGTAGCTAGTGCTCCATTGAGGGACAACTGGGGTGCAACTAGGGCACAACTAGGATGTAACAAGGGAATAGCTAGTGCCTAGTTGAGGCGCAACTTGGGTGTAATGAAGTCGCAACTAGGATGCAACAAGGACGTAGCTAGGGTGCAAGTAGGGCACAACAAGGGCGCAACTAGGGCGCAACTGCGGCGTAACTACGGCGTAACCAGGGTGCATGTCGGGTGCAAGTAGGGCGTAACTAGGGTGCAACTTGGTCACAAGTAGGTCACAAGTAGGGCACAAGTAAGGCACAAGTAAGGTGCAACGATGGCGCAACTAGAGCACAACTAGGGCGCAAGTAGGGCGCAAGTAGGGCGCAACTAGGATACATCCAGGGCGCAACTAGGGCACAATTAGGGTGCAACTAGGGCGTACCTAGGGCGCAACTAGGGCGTAGTTAGTACCCAACTGAGACGCAACTAGGACGTAACTAAGGTGCAACTAGGGTGCAAGTTCAACGCAAGTAGGGCACAAGTAGGGTGTAAATAGGGCACAACTAGGGTGAAACTCGGGCGTAATTAGGACACAACTAGGGTATAGCTAGAGCCTAACCGAGGCACAACAAGGATGCAACTAGGAAGCAAGTAGGGAAGAGTAGGGCGCAACTAGGGTGGAACTAGGATGCAACTAGGGTGCAATTAGGGAAGAGTAGGGCGCAACTAGGACGTAACAAGGGCGCAACTAGGGCGTCGTTATTTCCAAACTAAGGCACAGCGAGGGTGCAACTAGGACGCAACTAAGGCACAACTAGGGTGTATCTAGGGCGCAAGGTGCAACTAGGGTGCAAGGAGGATGCAAGTAGGGTGCAATGAGGGCACGACTAGGGCGCAACTAGGATGCAACTAGGGTGTAGCTAGTGCGCAAGTGACGCTCAACTAGGACGCAATTAGGGCGCCACTAGGGCGCAAGTAGGGCACAACTAGGCCACAAGTAGAGCACATCCATGGTGCAACTAGGGCATAACTAGGGCGCAACAAGGGCCCAAGTAGGACACAAGTAGGGCGCAACTAGGGCACACCTCGTGCGCAACTAGGGCGCAAGAAGGGCACAAGTAAGGCACAAGTAGGGTGTAGCTAGGGTGCAACTAGGATGCAACTAGGACAAAAGTAGGACGCAGGTAGGGCACAAGTAGGGCACAACTAGGGTACAACTAGTGTGCAACCAGGATGCAAGTAGGGCACAAGTACGGTAAAACTAGGACGCAACTAGGGTGAAACTAGGGTAGAACTAGGGTAGAACTACGGCTTAACTAGGGCGTAAATAGGGTGCAACTAGGGCGCAAGTAGGGCGCAAGTAGGGCATAGCCAGGGCGCAACTAGGGTGCAACTAAGGCACAACTAGTGTGTAGCTAGTGTCCAACAGAGCGGCAACTAGGGTGGAACTAGGGCACAATTAGGGTGTAACTAGGGTGCATGTAGGGCGTAACTAGGGAGCAACTAAGTTGCAAGTAGGGCGCAAGTAGGTCGCAATTAGGGTGCAAATAGGGTGCAACTAGGGCGCAAGTAGTGTGCATCTTGGACACAACTAGGGTGCAACTAGGTCGCAAGAAGTGTGCAAGCATCACGAAAGCAGGGCACAACTTCGGTGCAATGAGGGTACAACTAGGACAAAAGTAGGGTGCAAGTATTGTGCAAGTAGGGTGCAAGTACAGTGCAACTAGGGCGCAAGTAAGGGGCAACTAGGGCCCAACTAGGGCGCAACTAGGGTGCAAGTAGGGCGCACATAGGGCGCAACTAGGGCAGTCCTAGCGCGTTACCAGGGTGCAGGTACGATACAAGTAGTGTGAAAGTAGGGCACAACTAGGGCGCAATGATGGAGCAACTAGGGCGCAAGTAGGGTGCAAGTAGGACGCTACTAGGGCACAACTAGGGCACAAATGGGATGCAAGTAGGGCACTACTACGATGCAACTTGGGTGTAACTAGGGCGCAAGTAGGGCACAAGTAGGGCGCAAGTAGGGCACAAGTAGGACACAATTAGGGCATAACTAGAGCGCAACTAGGGCACATGTAGGGCTCAAGTATGGCGCAAATAGGGTGCACCTAGGGTGCAACTAGGGCGCAAGTAGGGCGCAACTAGGGTGTAACTAGGGCACAACTAGAGTGCAACTAGGGTCAACTAGGTGCATGTTGGGCGCAACTAGGGTCCTACTAGTGCGTAACTAGGGGACAACTAGGGCGCAACTAGGGCACAAGTAGGGCGCAAGAAGGGCACAACTAGGGCGCAACTACAGTGCAACTAGGGTGTAAGTAGCACATAATTAGGACAAAACTAGGGCGCCTCTAGGGCGTAGCTAGTGCCTAACTGAGGCGCAACTAGTGCGCAACTGGGCGCAAGTAGGGCGCAACTAGGACACAAGTAGGGTAAAACTAGGGCGCAAGTAGGGTGCAACTAGGGCGCAACTAGGACGCAACTAGGGCACAACTAGGGTGTATCTAGTGTCCAACTAAGGCGCAACTAGGGCGCAACTAGGGTGCAAGTAGGGCGCAACTAGGGAAAAAGTAAGGCGCAACTACAGCGTAGCTAGGGCACATAGCCAATAGTAGCCAATAGTATCCAATAGCCTGCATTTTCTTATTGGAGAAGAGTGCCTTGTGGCTTGTATCAAGTCTTCCCAAACGACACAATGATCGTCAGGAAAAGACATTGTTCGATTCCCCGAGAAAAAATGGGGGATGCGAGTCCTTGGTGATGTATTCGTCATTCTTCTAGTTTTGAATACAAGTGATGAAACACTTGCTTGAAAGACTTCATCAATTGTGTGTCCAGAATAATGTGATTTTATGCCTTCTAAATCATCGACCTCTATCAACGATGTACCAAACAACAATGCTCATGATCATAGGTACTTCCACAGACAATCTCCACAATGAATATTCTAAACGGACCCTTTACCTCTTGCTTGATCCCTAGCGATGAACTTCTGTTCGTGGTGTGTCATCTGATTAATGCTTCTCCTATTCAAGGAGTTGCATATGAAACGTCAACACGAAGAGCGTGTGCTGTTGGTGCCACTTTAACAGGTAATGTCAATATGCCATAGACACAGGGAGTGGTAATTCGGGATCCCATTTTGTTTTCAGGGATCGTAGCAACAAAATAAAGCAATTGCCTTTTGATGTCATAGCAATTGGATTGCACATTGCCTCCATTCGAGTAGCCACTCAAACCTCCACAACAAATGTTGTTCCATCAATAACATTAGCGTTATAGGGTCAATGCATTTGTTTTGGAAATGGTCCCTACCATGGCTTCCACATCATCTACGGAGATTACACTTTGGGAGAAGGGCCTTATGTTGATTAGAAAAGTGAAGCCATCCTTGTGCACTCTCATTATACCCATTGTTACCATAAAACAGTCGCACCTCGTAAACAGTATATGGCACATGTAGTGTGTCACATTTTCCTTCTTTAAGTATCTATACCTTTGTTTTATGCCACCTTGTACTCTATACCCCTAAGCTTTTGCGTGTACTCAATCTTCATGGTTTTCTTGTGTGAAGCACAACGTAGATGGGGGTTGAAGCAACATTTCCGTTTCCATGCCCACGGTGGCAAAGGAAACATGATTGTAGTTTTGTTGTATATTGGCTCGCCGCCAACATGCATGGTGGAAAAGTACATTGCTTCTAATTATTGATGCAATTTCTTCCTTGCTCGCCAAGCTCATGGCATGTTTGAACGATCCATTTGGACCATTGGCGGTGAATGCACTAAGCTACAGAAACAAGTTGTTGCCATTGTCCTCACATGTCCGACAACCATTTTTGCCACACCCGGTGCCACTCCTACAAAGATACTACTCAAACCTCCTCATATTCTCCATATCCTACCACCATTCAATACATCTTTGCTGCTGGGTCCCTCCTTGCAAACATGATTCCCACTCCCGGTTTGTAATGCTTGTATTACATTTTTTTACACTACACAAACATTTGCACAAGGTGAAATTGAGTGCATGGGCTCAAGGGGGCACATGGAGTACTACATCCATGTTACCTCTGATACCGTTCCTGATTCAGCATTATAATTGTTGTGTCTTTATGTGCTATCCACATGTTTAGAGCAATCACACTTGGTAACCACATCGACATGGTTGGCATTCACAATGCCAGCACAGCAAAGACATTCCCATAAGCACCTAAGCAATTCAAAACAGTGAATTCGTTGTTATCTGTCGATTTACCCAACATACTTTGACCATTTAATCAAATGCACATGTGTTGTGTGCCCAGTGTTGGATGTCTGTCAATTCACCTTAATGCAGGATTGATAATGTAGACGAACAAAAATAGTTACTCAAATAAAAATGCTCTTGCTAAGGATCTAGTAGTAACATACATCACCGCATAGGTAGAGGATTGTGCATTACGACTCATTCATCCTTGGACTACTAGGCCAATAGTGGCTCGCAAGTTACATTGTCCGAGTTAGTTACACTGGTATAAGGGTGCCGCGGTTTGAGTCAAGGGTGTGAATGCAAATGGTGTCTCACTCATAGGCAAGGCTATGATCGCACAGTAGGTGCTTGAGCGTGGGTTCAAGGCCTCAAAGCAGTCAGATGAGATGGTTCGAGGGTCAAAGGCCCTAAATCCAAGGAATGTGTTGAATATATGTCATAGACTACACACTCCAACGTGGAAGATGGTTATTGAACGTCCACCGTGTGCTTGCTAAGAAGCAACAAGGGAAGGTAGAGTGTATTACATTGAAATGTAATGTAGTTTTGAAAAATCACCAGTTGCACACGAAACGTTTGATGTAAGGATTTCCTCTTGAACACAAAAGAAACATTGAAGACCACAACCTCCAATTTCGAATCACAGGTGCACTAATTTGTCATGTAACCTTTCTCATGGACTTATTGTAGTTGCATGGGGTTTGCTTTTTGGCACGTTGTCTAGAGTAATTGTTTTAGGAATTGAAATGCATTTTTTTTCACTCATTACCATACTTAATATCAATGTTTTAGACTTCAGGATCTGTGTGTATTCTATGGACTTTTTACTTTTCTTGTTGTGCTTGCTTTTGTACAATTCTACGAGAGCATAGATCACAAGGTTACACTTCAAAGCCAAGGGACGATTAGAAATTGGTTGGTGAACTTTCGTAAACAAGAGACGCCAATGATGACCTGCTGAAGCCTTTGCTTGTAGCTTTCTACGCATGATCAAGCACACGACATCCCTCAATCATTGAGTATTGCATGCTAGTGGGATTGGATAAGAGTGGAATCTATGGCCACTGCACATTTTGTATAGCATCATTTTACATCATGTATATTCTACATGAGAGGGTATGGCTGGTGGTAGTGGTTTGTTGTGTACCTTATATCATCACATTCACATACAGTCAAAATTGATCGTAATTCAGTGGTAAATCCTCTGTAACCAGACATTTTGGGTTTAACTTCACTACATGTGTAGCCCGTTAGAATTCAACTCGCGAGGATTTCCACCAACACGTTGCAATCCAGGCCTGCTATCCTTCCCTTGTACGTCACACTCGTGTTAAGCGGACTATAACCTCCCAGACAAGTTAATCTATTGACAAAAACTCTTAAGGATTAAAAAATGATGAAAAAATGAATAAGAAGGCTATGCCTGAGGAGCCCAACGGGATCAGAGGGCATGGTGTATACAACTTGATGGACCTGCCACCTGGTCGAAGTGTCATTCCAGCACGTTGGATACTCTGGCACTAGCATAAGCCCAACGCATGGTTGAGCGTTACAAGGCTTGCATCACTACCAAGAGCTTTTCTCAAGTACTTGACGTCGACTACGATGACACTTTAGCACCTCTGGGGAAGTACATTACTGCCAAGGCACTACTGAGCCAAGTGGCCCAGCATAACTGGGAATTGTACCAAATAGGTGTCAACAATGCATTCTTGCACGGACGTATTGATAAGGAGATCTACCTCGCTCAGGCGCATGGCTTTGACAATGGTACTGGTCGCGTCTGGCGCTTTTGCAAGGTATTGTACGGGTTGAAGCAGTCTCCGCGCTCCTGGAACATGGAGATTTCCACCACCCTTGAGTGAGGTCGCTACCGTTGTAGTGCAGTTGACCCTGCTCTCTTCGTCAGTGACCCTACAGCACCGTTCGTTGCCATACTGGTCTATGCGGGCTGTCTTCTCATAGCCTCACCGGATCCACACTTTGTCTAGGTTGTGAAGGACCTCCTCCTCAGTCTGGGTACAAGGTGAAGGATCTCAATCCTGTCCGCGTCTTTTTGGACACGGAGATCGAGCACGAGTGTCAGCGTCACATGATCACCATGCATCAGACCGGGTATGTCCGTACTCCAAGGGAGCAGTTGGTCGACCTCCTTGTTGTTGTTCCCCATGCATCTATGCCCATGTCGACCGCTGGACAGCGACTTCTTCAGACCTTTGAACCTGTGCGGTTGGGGGAGCTAGTAAACGTTACAACCTACCTCCAGGTCATCGGGTCTCTGATGTTTCTTGGCACTAACACTCATGATGATGCTATATTTGTAATCAACTTCTTGTCCAAATTCTCCCAATGTCCATGTTGCCTCCACCTCGAGGCGGCGTTGCGTGTCATCCGCTACGTCGTGTCCACAACTCGTCTTGACTTGTGTTCTTTCGCACAACCCTATGTCGTCAATGAATACACTAACAGCTATTGGGCCGAAGATAGTGACGAGCGCAGCCAGTCATGTTACCATTTCCTCATTGGCTCCATTGAGGCTGAGTACGTCACTATTTATGCTGGTGTTTGTTAGAGAATATGGCAGTGTCGTCTCATGCAACAGCTGTGCGAACCCATTTGCCGCATCACTCTTCGCTACGATGATGAAAGCACTCGTCGCATCGCTACGCACGATGGCATGCATCACACTCGCACAAAGCACATCAACATCGAACAACACTTTGTCACTGAACGCATTACATGTGGTGATGTGCGCCTGATTGGAGTCGGAAACCTATGAATAGCGTGCTGACTTTCTCACCAAGGCGCTCTCCAGTGGAAAATTCAATATGATTGTGCATGATGTTGGTCTCCAGTCTCTCCCTCTCGATCCCGGTTGATGTGTCTCATTCTCATCCCGCTGTCACCCCAATTCTACCTCTATGTTGTCCGTTCCCGCCGGTGTGGCTCCTTGTTCTTGCTTGTGGCTCATTTTTGACTGTTTGTGCCCCGTGTCCGCTAATGGCGTCTGGAGTCTACAGATCATGGGGGGATGTTGTCATAATAGTCTCGGTGACCTCTGGACTTAGACTCCATTCACGTACAAGCAGAGTATACCCTACTGCTTGAGGTATTCGATTTTAATTGTTTTTCTTGTCGTTGAAATTGTGTCAAAATTTTGTTCAATGAATTCAAAGTGTTGCACAAATAATTTCAATATTTTTTCTATGAGATCATGGTGCAGGAAATGTTCACTCATACTTCACATCACATGTTTGTTCATTTTCTCGATGTAGTCATTCATGGTAGGGGACGACGAATAGGCGTGAACAACCATCCGTACGAAATGACAAACCCACGCGACACGACAGGCACGTAGACCCGTAGGTTGTCCTCGGGTTTTCTTCGTGTGCTTGGAGTATCTCGTTGAATCATTGAGTTTTGCAAAAATGAGCACGGGCCTTTCGTTGAATTCAACGTATTAGTTGAATACCAATTCGCTCAATTAGGATTCCAAAAATAATACTAAACCCAATTTTCATCTAATTCATAGATTTCATAATTAGGCAAACCTATACTGTTGAATTCGTGGTCGACAGCTACTTTGGTGGACTCTCCCTCATATTGCACATCCCTATGTACACATAGGATTTTTCTCAGTGGCCAGTTCACGAGGGTTGATGTTTCGGCACCATCACTTCTGCTCCTTGTCAACCTAGTCGGTTTGTCATTCGGCCACCCGAGTGGCCTGTATTGTTTCCAAGATCTATCCGGTTCGTAGCTCGTAGATGTTTTCCTCTACTTTTCATAGGCCAGCCGTTGTGAAGTTCGCACGTATGCTGGCCTGACCGAGGGTGGAGAGGATATTCCTCTCTCTCACTCATTGCTTCTAAGCGTTTATTTGACGTCTCTCCACCTTTCCAAGCACCGTTCTGTCACTTTGTGTACCATGCAACATACTCACATAGAACGTTGCTTTAGTAGCTTCCTCTTTTCCCTCAGGGAGGAGGGGGCTA
>SZWC01006073.1:106210-118672 GCA_023375785.1 Penium margaritaceum | reverse complement strand
GTTGCACGCGAAACATAAGTATCCTCCCGCCACCTCCTCGAACAAGTCAATCCAGTGCGGCTTCCGAAACGCATGCTCTGCCGCTGCTGCCTTCACTGCCGCTGCATAACGTTCTGCATCCCAGCCTGGTGCCCATGTCCCCGCTGTGGCTTGCGCGAGAGCCACCCCACGACGCCCCCCTGGCGACCTTGGAGCGTCATACTCATCATCCGTCCCCTCCCCACCAGATCGCCGTGCAGCAGCAGCCTGGGCTCGTCTTGCATGTGTAGCAGTTGCAAGCTCAGGCTGCCCCTCACGCCCTCGCCCTCGCCCTCGCCCCCGCCCCCGCCCTCGCCCCCGTCCCCTTCCTCTTGCCGCGCCCGTTGCTCCTGTGCCCGCTGCTGATGCCCCTGCTGCTGCTGCGCCCGCTGCCGATGTGCCTGCTGCTGCTGTGCCCGCTGCTGATGCCCCTGCCCCTGCCCCTGTTGTTGCTGCCAATGTGCCCGCTGCTGCCTCTGCTGCTGCTGCTCCCACAACGCATGGCCTCGGTCCCGCTCTCTCCCCTATGATAATGCCGCCTGGACCACGCTTCCTGCTACTCACGTTCCGGACCCCCACGTCGGGATGCATGTCTCTCGCGACTCATGGACCTCCCAACAGGCAGTCCAACTCCTCCAACAGGTTGTCTTCACCATCCTCAGGAGCGGCCAGTCCCATTGCCTCCCACAACGCACACTCCTGTCCCCCACCACCATGTCATACCACGCCTCCCACTCGATCATGTCCTCCTCAGCACCCCACATAGCCAGCATGGCAGCGTCCTCCTTCTTCTTTGCAAACCTCGTCTGCCACGCCAACCTCACCCATGGCGGCATCTGGGATGCATCCAACCTCGCACCCGCAACCAAGCCTCGGTGTCGCGAAAGCCCAAATGGGGGCATACCACCTGCCTCAGTCACACTCCCGCCAGCACCATGCTGCCACACCTCCTCAGCTGTGAGCACAAAATCTGTCTCCACCACTTGCTGCCTCTCTTTCCTCTTCCCCTCCTCCGGCTCCCACTCTTCATCCTCCTCATCCTCTGCCTCCTCATCCTCCTCTTTGCTTGCCTCCATCCTGCCCTCTTCACCAAACGGCCTGAACTCATCCTCCTCCTCTCCCTCGTCACTAACATCATCGGCCTGCTCCTCAATCCTCCGCGTCGCCTCAACTGCAGCCAGTCGCCGATGGCCATGGGCCTCCTCACCTTGCCTCGACGCATCCGCCAAAATCTCACGCACCTCCTCTTGAGTCTCTCTCTCTGCCAACTCGTCCTCCACCTCCTCACCATCCCCCTCTCCGACCTCCTCCTCTCCCACTCCCCTCGCCGGCGTGCTACTTCTCCCCTCCGCACCGCCTCCATGGTGTACACTCGACCCAACTGCGAAGGAGTGCATATCGGTGCCGCGTGCAACCACTAAGTCACCTGCCTGCCACGCTGCAGCAAAAAACGCCGCTGTTGCACCTCCTGGTCGGGGGCCTGTTGGTGTACGTGCGATATGCTGATCGGCTGCGATGACAGACTCAACCACACGCTCAACCTCAGCCGCTGCTGCAGTTGCCGCCACCTGCGCCGCCGATGCCGCGTGTGCTCCCACCCCCTCGTCGTGCGCTACTGCTCCTGCCACTGTGCTCTCTCCTGCTGCTGCCCTCTCTACTGTTGCTGCCCTCTCTGCTACTGCTGTCCTCTCCGCGGCTGCTGCCCTCTCTGGTGCTGCTGCCCTCTCTGCTACTGCTGCCCTCTCCGCTGCCGCTACCCTTGCCGTTGTTGTTTCCCTCTCTGCTGCTGCTGCCCTCTCTTCTGATGCTGCCCTCTCTGCTGCTGCTGCCATCTCCGTTGCGGCCCTCTCCGCAGCTGCTGCTTTCACTGCTGCTGCTGCCCTCTCTGCCGCACGTCCCATCTCCTCCATAGCCACTACCTCTGCTGTTGCACGTGCCTTCGCCGCCTCCCGCTCTGCAACAGCTGCTGCGGCTGCCAGCTCAGCAGCACGCGCCGCTGATGTAGCTGAAGCTGCGGCCGCTGCTGTGGTAGAGCGAGGGAAGAGATATGGTGCACTGCGGCTGCTCAATCCTCCACTGAAAGAGGAGCCTCCGCGCCTCGAGACATGTTTTGTAGCAGCGCCCCGCCCACCCCCCAATGATGTTGCTGCACCTGTCCTACCAACACCTAGTGGTACCGTTGCCGCTGATGTCGAGTGCGCTCGTGACGACACAGCGGCAGGAGATGCTGCTTCGCTTGCTGCAGCTGCTGTGGCTGCAGTTGTAGCCGTCTTTCCCGCCGCCCAAGGCCACCAATGCCCACGCCCCTCGCTCTTCTCGCCGCCGCCATCCGCCATGCTGTTGCGTGATGCCGCCGAGGCTACTTCTGGCTCGTGCAATGCGTGCTACTGCTCCCCAAGAAAATTTTGGCAGCATTCACCCGGCCCAATAGGGCCCGTTTAAAAATGTGGTGCTAACTCTGGACGGAAAAAAATCCGGCGGAGTTCAGCTGGCCCCAGTGGGCCAAAAAAAATGAGGAGGGCCGCCTTGGCACCTGTACGCCCCCACCAACCACCCTCCCACCCAACCAGCCCCCTGACGCCTTGGTCCTGCTGTGTTGGGCACGTCGCGTCGCGTTGCAAGTCTTGAAGTTTGCTCTCAGCACTTGTCTTTTTTTCGCGATGGCTCTCTCAAATGCTGTGAGGAGAGAAAGCTGCAGAACACTTGTACTTTTTTGCAAAAGTTGCTGAAGTTGCAAAATGGCTTTGAGGACTGAATGGAGAGGAGTTAGAGGAGGACTGACTTTAGTATGGGGAATGGTCGATATCGACCAGGTACCGTTTGGTACGTGGTCGATATCGACCAATATCGACCAAAATCGGTCGATATCGAACGATATCGACCTCGATATCCCTCGATATCGACCGATATCGAGCAATATAGACGTAGACAGTAAAAGAAAAAAATAAATAAAAAAATCGATCGATATCGACATTTGGGTTGACATCGGTCGATACTTGCCTTCCGAGGGAGGGGGGTGGCCCATCCTTCTTAGGCAAAAATCGATATCGATATCGATATCGATATCGACCGATATCGATATCGATATCAATATCGATATTTCGATATCGATATCGACGATATTGTCGATATCGATATGAAAATACGCAACTCTACTTGTAACCACTCGCAACCACTCGCAACCACTTGCAACCACTTGTAACCACTTGCAACCACTCGCAACCACTCACAACCAATTGCAACCATTCGCAATCATTTGCAACCATTCGAAGTGACTCGCAGCCACTCGCAACCACTCGCAACCACTCGCAACCACTCGCAACCTCTCGCAACCAATCGCAACCACTCGCAACCGCTCCCAACCACTCGCAATCACTCATAACATCTTGCAACTACTCGCAACCGCCCGCAACCATACGCAGCCACTCGCAACCATTAAAAAACTACTTGCAGCCACTCGCAACCACTTGCAACCACTCGCAAGCACTCATAATCACTCGCAACCAATCACAACTACTCACAACCACTCGCAACCACTCAGAACCTCCTGTAACCACTCGCAACCACTCACAACCACTCGCAACCAATCACAACCACTCAGAAAAATTGGCAACAATTCGCAACTACTCACAACCACTCACAACCACTCGCAACCACTCACAACCACTTGCAAGCACTCACAACCACTTGCAAGCACTCGCAACCACTCAAAACCACTCGCAACCACTCGAAACCTCTCGCTACAACTTGTAACCACTCGCAACCACTCCTTACCACTTACAACCACTCACGACCACTTGCAAATATTGCAACCATTCACAACCATTCGCCACCATTCGCAATCATTCGGAGCCACTTGCAACCACTTGGAACCACTCGCAACCACTCGCAACCACTTGCAACCACTTACAACCACTCCCAACCACTCGCAACCACTTGCAACCACTGGAAACCACTGGAAACCACTCGTAACCACTTACAAACACTCGCAACAACTCGCAACCAGTCGCAACCACTCATAACCACTCACAACCACTTGCAACCACTGAGAACCATTTGCAAGCATTGGCATTCACTGGAAACTACTCGCAACCTCTCACAACCACTCACAACCACATGCAACCACTCGCAACCATTAGCAATCACTTGCAACCACTCGCAACCAGTCGCAACAACTCGCAACCAATCGCAATAACTTGTAACTACTCGCAACCACTCACTACTTGCAGACACTCGTAGCCACTCTCAACCATAGAAAACCACTCGCAACTTCTTGAAACCACTCGCAACTTCTTGCAACCACTCGCAACCACTTGCAACCACATGGAACCACTCGCAACAACTCGCAGCCACTCCCGATTACTTGTAACCACTCACAACCACTCGCAACCACTTGTAACTACTTTTAACCACTCGCAACCACTCGCAACCATTGCAATCACTCGTAACTTCTTGCAACCACTCGCAATCATTTGCAACCACTCACAATGACCTGCAGCCACTCGCAACCACTCGCAACAACTCACAACCACATACAACCTCTCGCAACCAGCCGCATCCACTTGCAACCAGTCGCAACCACTCGCAATCACTTGCAACATCTGGCAACCACTCGCAACCACCCGCACCCATACGCAACCACTCGCAACCACTCGCAACCACAAAAAACAGCTCGCAACCAGTCGCAACTACTTGCAACCACTCGCAATCACTCGCAACCACTGGAAGCCACTCGCAACCACTCGCAACCACTCGCAACCACTCACAACCACTCGCAACCACTTGTAACCACTCGCAACCACTTGTAACCACTCGTAACCACTCACAACCACTTGCAACCATTGGCAACCACTCGCAACTACTTGAAACCACTCGCAACTTCTTGCAATTACTCACAACCACATTCAACCACTTTCAACCACTCACAACCACTCGCAACCACTCGTAACAACTTGTAACCACTCGCAACTACTTGCAACCACTCCCTACCACTCGCAACCACTCACAACCACTTGCAACCACTCGCAACCATTCGCAATGATTAGAAACAACTTGCAACTAATCGCAACCACTCACAACTACTCGCAAAAAATTGCAAATACTCACAACCACTCGCAACCACTCACAACCACTTGCAAGTACTCGCAACCACTTGCAACCACTCGCAACCATTCGCAACCACTCGCAACACTTCGTGACTACTCACAACCACTCCCTAGCACTCACAACCACTCACAACCACTTGCAACCATTCGCAACCATTCACAACCATTTGCAACCATTGGCAACCACTCGAACCTACTCGCAACCACTCGTAACTACTCGCAACCACTCGCAATTACTCGCAACCACTGGCAACCACTCACAACCACCTGCAAGTACTCACAACCACTTGCAACCACTCCCAACCACTCGCAACCACTCGCAGCAACTCGTAGCCACTCGCAACCATTCACATCCATTCGCAACCACTCGCAACCACTTGCAACAACTCGCAACCACTCACAACCACTCACAACCACTCACAACTACTTACAACCACTCGCAACCACTCACAACCAGTTGCAACCACTCGCAACCACTCGCAACCAGTCGCAATCACCTGCAAACACTCGCAACCACTTGCAACCAATTACAACTACAAGCAACAACTCACTACCACTTGCAACCACTCGTAACCCACTCGCAACAACTCGCAACCACTCACAACGACTCGCAACCACAGAAAACCACTCTCAACCACTCGCAACCACTTGCAACCACTCGTAACCACTTGCAACCACTCGCAGCCACTCGCAACCACTTGCAACGACTCGCAACAACTTGCAGCCACTCACAATTACTTGTAACCAATCGCAACCACTCGCAGCCACTTGCAACTGCTTGTAACCACTCGCAAACACTCGCAACAGCTCACAACCGCTTGCAACCACTCGCAATCACTTGCAACCACTCGTTATGACTCGCAGCCACTTGCAACGACTCGCAACCACTCGCAACCACTCGCAACCACTCGTAACCTCTCGTAACCACTCGCAACCACTCGCAACCACTCACAACCACTCGCAACCACTTGCAACCACTAGCAACCACTCACAACCACTCACAACCACCCGCAACGACTTGTAACCACTCGCAACCACTCACAACCACTTACGACCACTCGCAACCACTTGCAACCACTTGCAACCACTCGCAACCACTGGCAACCCCTCGCAACCACTCACAACCACTTGCAACCACGTGCAAGCGCTCGCAACCACTCGCAACCACTCGCCACCACACAAAACTACTCGCAACCACCCGCAACCACTTGCAACCACTCGCAACCACTCGCAACTACTCGCATCCACTCGCAACCAATCAAAACCACTCACAACCACCCGGAACGACTTGTGACCACTCGCAACCACTCACAACCACTCGCAGCCATTCACAACCACTCGCAACCATTGGCAACCACTCGCAACTACTTGCAACTACTCGCAACCACTCACAACCACTCACAACCACTTACAAGCACTCAGAACGGCTTGCAACCACTCGCAACCACATGCAACCACTCGCAACCAATTGTAACCACTTGCAACCACTCGCAACCAATCCATACCACTCGCAGCTACTCGCAACCACTTGCAACCACTCGCAACAAGTCGCAACCAGTCACAACCACTCGCAACCACTCACAACCACTCAGAACCACTCTCAACCACTGGCAACCACTTGCAACCACTTATAACCACTCACAACCACTCGCGACCACTCACAACCACTCACAACCACTCACACCCATTGGCCACCACTCACAACTACTCACAACCATTCACAACCACTCACAACCACTTGCAACCACTTGAAAGCACTCATAACCACTTCCAATCGCTCGCAACCACTCGCAACCAATTTTTACCACTTGCAACCACTCGTAACCACTCCCTACCACTCCCTACAACTCGCATCCATTCACAACCACTTCCAACCACTCACAACCAGTCTCAACCACTCGCAAGCCCTTGCAACCACTTGCAACCACTTGCAACCACTCGAAACCACTCGAACCCACTCGCAACCACTTGCAACCACTTGCAACCACTCGCAACCACTCGCAACCACTCGCAACCACTCGCAAGAACTCTCAACCACTTGAAACCACATCCAAACACTTACAACCACTTGCAATTACTAGCAACCACTTACAACTACTTGCAACCCCCTGGAAGCAGTCGCAAAAACTTGCAAGCACTCGCAATCACTCGCAACAAGTCGCAACTACTCGCAACGATTCGCAACCACTTGTAACCACTCACAACAAATTGCAACCACTCGAAACAACTCGCAACTAATCGCAACCACTTGGAACCACTCGCAACCACTCGCATTCACTCGCAACCACTCACAACCCCTTGAAAGCACTCGCAACCATTCAAGACCACTCACAACCAAGTTCAACCACTCGCAACCACTCGCAACCTCTCGCAACCACTCGCAACCACTTGCTTCAAGTCGCAGCCATTCGCAATTACTTGTAACCACTCTCAACCAATCGCAATCACTCGCAACCTCTTGCAACCACTCGCAACCACTCGCAACAACTTGCAACCAATCACAACCACTTGCAACCACTCGCAATGATTTGCAACCAGTTGCGAGTGACTCGCAGTCACTCGCAACCACTCGCAATCACTCGCAACCACTCGCAACCACTTGCAACCTCTCGTAACCACTCGCAACCACTCGCAACCACTCGTAACTACTCGTAACTTCTGGCAACCACTCGCAACCACCCTCAACCATACGCAACCACTCGTAACCACTCGCAACCACTTTCAACCACAAAAAACTACTCTCAGTCACTCGCAACCATTTGCAACCACTCACAACCACTCGTACCCACTCGCAACCACTTTTAACCACTCACAACCACTCGCAACCACTCGCATCAACTTGTAACAAATGACAACCACTCAAAACCACTCGCAACCACTCACAACCACTCGCAACCATTGGAAACCACTCGCAACTACTCACAACCACTCGCAACAACTTGTAATCACTCGCAACCAATCGCAACCACTCACAATGACTTGCAATCACTCGCAACCATTCGTAACCATTCACAACCATTCATAACAATTCGCAACCACTTGCAACCACTCCCAACCTCTTGCAACAACTCGCAACCACTTGCAACAACACTCGCAACCAATCACAACCACTTGCAGCCACTCACAACTACTCTAAACCATTGGCAACCACTCGCAACTACTTGCAACCACTTGCAACCACTCACAACCACTTGCAACCACTCGCAACCACTTGCAATCACTTGCAACCCTTCAGAATCACTTGAAACCACATGCAACCACTCGCAACAACTCGCAAGCACTCGCAACCACTCGCAACTACTCGCAACCACTTGCAACCACTGACAACAACTCATGCCACACACAATTACTTATATCCACTCGCAACACCTCGCAATGCTCTGTAACCTCTTGTAACTACTCGCAACCACTCGCAACCACTCGTAACCACTCGCAACCACTCGCAACCACTTGCAACCGTTCACAATCATTTGCAACCACTCACACTGACTCGCAGCCACTCGCAACCACTCGCAGCTACTCGCAACCACTTGCAATCAGTCGTAACATCTGGCAACCAATCACAACCACCTGCAACCATATGCAACGACTCGCAATCACTCGCAACAACTCGCAACCACTCACAACCACAAAACACTACTCGCAGCCACTCGTAACTACTTGCAACCACTCGCAACCACTCACAACCACTCACAACAACTCGCAACCACTCTAAGCCTCTTGGAACCACTCGCAGCCACTCACAACCACTCGCAACCACTCACAACCACTTGCAACCATTAGCACCACTCGTTACTACTCTCAACCACTCGCAACCACTCGCAACCACTTGCAAGAACTCACAACTACTCGCAACCACTCGCAACACTTCACAACAACTTGTAACCACTCACAACCACTAGCAACCTCTCCCTACCACTCACTACCACTCATAACCACTTGCAACCACTCGCAACCATTGGCAACCATTCGCAACCACTTGCAACCACTTGCAACCACTCACTACCACTTGTAACCAATCGTAACCAATTGCAACAACTCGCAACCACTCGCAACCACTTGCAACAACTCGCAACAACTCGCAACCACTCGCAACCACTCGCAACCACTCACAACCACTTGCAACCAATCACAACTACTCGCAACCATTGGCAACCAATCGCAACTACTTAAAGCCACTCGCAACCACTCACAACCACTCGGAACAACTCGCAATCACGTGCAAGCACTCGGAACCATTCGCAACCACTCGCAACCTCTTGCAACAACTCTGAATCACTCACAACCACAAAAAACCACCCGCAACCACTCGCAACCACTCGCAACTACTCGCAACCACAGAAAACCACTCGCAACCAATCGCAACCACTTGTAACCACTCGCAACAACTGGCAGCCACTCGCAATTGCTAGTAACCACTCCAACCACTCACAACCACTTGCAACCACTTGTAACCACTCGCAACCACTCACAACCACTTGCAACCATCTGCAAACATTCGCAATCATTTGCAACAACTCGCAATGACTCGAAGCAACTTGCAACCACTCAAAACAACTCGCAACCACTCGCAACCACTCACAATCTCTCGTAACCACTCGCAACCACTCCCAACCACTCGCAATCACTCGTAACATCTCGCACCCAATTGCAACAACTCACAACCATACGTAACCACTCGCACCACTCGCAACCACTCGGCATCAATTGTTACCATTCGCAACCACTTACAACCACTCGCAACCACTCGCAATCACTTGTAACCACTTGCAACCACTCACAACCACTCGCAATCACTCAGAACCTCTCACAACCATTGGCAACCACTCGCAACTACTCGCAACCACTCACAACCACTCGCAACCACTCACAACCACTTCCAAGCACTCACAACCACTTGCAACCACTCATAACCATTCGCAACCACTCGAAACCACTCGCAACAACTTGTAACCACTTGCAACCACTCGCAACCACTCCTTACCACTCGCAGCCACTCACAACCACTGGCAACTACTCGCAACCATTCGTAACAATTCGCAACCACTGCAACCATTTGCAACCACATGCAACTACTTGCAACCACTCACAACCACTCGCAACCACTCGTAACTAATCGCATCCACTCGCAACCACTCGTAACCACTTGCAACCACCTGCAACAGCTCGTAACCACTCGCAACCACTCGCAACCACTTGCAACCACTCACAACCACTTGCAACCAGTCACAACCACTCGCAACCATTGGCATTCACTCGCAACTACTCGCAAGCACTCGCAACCAATCGCAACCACTTGCAACCACTTGCGACCACTTGCAACCACTTGCAATCACTTGCAACCACTCGCGACCACTCTCAACAACTCGCAACCACTCGTAACTATAGAGAACCACTCCCAACCACTCACAACCACTTACAACCACTCGCAACAACTCCCAGCCACTCGCGATTACTTGGAAGTACTCGCAACCACTTGCAACCACTTGCAACCACTTGTAACCACTCGCAAAAACTCGCAACCACTCGCAATCACTTGCAACCACTCGAAATGATTTGCAACTACTCGCAACCTCTCGCAATTACTCGCAACCTCTATAAACCACTCACAACCACTCGCAACCACTCGTTACCACTCACTATCACTCGTACCATCTTGCAACCACTGGCAACCACGCGCAACCATACGCAACCACTCACAACCACTCACAACCAATCGCATGTACAAAAAAACTGCTCACAGCCACTCGAAACGACTTGCAACCACTTGCACCCACTCGTAACCACTTGCAACCTCTCGCAACCACTCACCACTCGCAAGTACGCGCAACCACGTGTAACCACTCGCATCCACTCACAACCACTCACAACCAATCACAACAACTCGCAATCATTGGACACCACTTGCAACTAATCGCAACAACTCGCAATCAATCGCAACCACTCGCAACCACTTGCAAGCACTCACAACGACTTGCAACCACTCACAACCACTCACAACCACTCGCACCAACTTGTAACCACTCGTAACCGCTCACAACCACTCCCTACCACTCTCAACCACTTACAACCACTTACAACCACTCACAACCATTCACAACCATTCATAACCATTTGTAGCCACTTGCAACCGCTTGCAACAACTCACAACCACTTGCAACCACTCGCAACCACTCGTAATAACTCGCAATCACTTACAACCACTTACAACCACTTGCAACCACTTGTAACCACTCGCAACCACTCGCAACCACTTGCAACCACTCGCAACCACTTGCAATCACTTGCAATCACTTGGAACCACTCGCAACAACTCGCAACCACTTGCAACCACTCGCAACTACTTGCAACAACTCGCAACCACTCGCAACCACTCATAACCACTCGCAACCACTCGTAGCCAGTCGGAACTACTCACAACCAATCGCAACCACTCGCAACCCTTGAAAACCACTCGCAACCCCTTGCAACCACTTGCAACCACTCACAACCACTTGTAACCACTCGCAACCATTTGCAACCAATTACAACCACTCGCAACAGCTCGCAGCCACTCGCAATTACCTGTAACCACTCACAACCACTTCCAACCACTTGTAACCACTCACAACCACTCGTAACCACTCGCAACTACTCATAACTACTTGGAACCACTTGCAATCATTTGCAACCATTTGCAACCTCTCGCAGTCACTCACAACCACTCGTGACCACTCGCAACCTCTCGCAATTACTCGCAACCACTCGCAAGCACTCGCAACCACTCGCAACCACTTGCATACACTCGCAACCACTCGTAACCTATCACAACCACTGGTAACCACACGCAACCAATCGCATCCACTCGCAACCACGCATAACCACTCGCCACCACACAAAACTTCTTGCAACCACCCACAACCACTTGCAATCACTTGTAACCACTCGCAACCATTTGCAACCACTCACAACTACTCACAACCACTCACAACCACTCCCAACCAGTTGTAACCATGTGCAACCACTCACAACCACTTACAGCCACTCACAACCACTTGCAACCATGGGCAACCACTCACAACTACTCGCAATGACTCGCAACCAGTTGCAACCACTTGCAACCACTTGCACGCACTCACAGCCACCTGCAACAACTCACAACCACTCACAGCCACTCGCAACCAATTGTAATCACTTGCAACCACTTGCAACAACTTCCTACCACTCGCATCCACTCGCAACAACTTGCAACCACTCACAACAACTTGCAACCAGTCGCAACCACTTGCAACCACTTGCAACCACTCGGAACCACTCGTAACCACTCTCAACCACTCGCAACCACTCGCAACCACTCGCA
>SZWC01006073.1:78940-97872 GCA_023375785.1 Penium margaritaceum | reverse complement strand
GCAAGCACTCGCAACCACTCGCAACCACTCGCAACGACTCGCAACCACTCGCGACAACCCGCAACCATTCGCAACCATTCGCAACCACTTGCAACCACTCGCAACCACTCGCAGCCACTCACAACCTCTTGCAACCACTCACTACCACTTGCAACCATTGGCAACCACTCGCAACCACTGGCAATCATTTGGAACCAGTCTGAACCATTTACAAAAACTCGTAGCCACTTGCAACAACTCGTAACCACTCGCAACCACTCGTAACAAATCGAAAGCACTCGCAACCACTCGTAACTAGTCGCAACCACTCGCAAGCACTTGCAACCACTCGCAACCACTCGCAACCACTCGCAACCAATTGCAACCAGTCGCAACCACTTGCAACCATTCGCAATCATTTGCAACCACTCGCAATGACTCGCAGCCACTCGCAACCACTTGCAACCAGTCGCAACAACTTGCAACCTCTTGCAGCCGCTCGCAACCACTGGCAACCGCTCGCAACCACTCACAATGACTCGTAACATCTCACAACCACTCGCAACCACCCGCAACCATACGCAACCACTCGCACCACTCACAACCACTCGCAACCACAAAACAACTACTCGTAGCCACTCGCAACCACTTTCAACCACTAACAACCACTCGTAATCATTCACACCCACTCGCAACCACTCACAACCACCCGCAACCACTCGCAACCACTTGTAACCACTCGCAACCACTCACAACCAATCCCAACCACTCACAACAAATCGCAACCATTGGCAACCACTTGCAACTACTCGCAACGGCTCACAACCACTCGCAACCACTCGCAACCACTTGCAAGCACTGACAACCACTTGCAACCACTCACAACGACTTGCAACCACTTGCAACCACTCGCAACAACTTGTACCCACTCGCAACCACTCGCAACCACTCCCTACTACTCGCAACCACTCACAACCACTTGCAAGTACTTGCAACCATTTGGAGCCATTCGCAACCACTCGCAACCATTCACAACCGCTTACAATCACTTGCAACCACTCGCAACCACTCGCAACCACTCGCAACCACTCGCAACCACTCGCAAGCACTCGTAACAACCTGAAACCACTCGCAACCACTCACAACCACTTGCAACAACTCACAACTACTCGCAACCATTGGCAGTCACTTGCAACTACACGCAACCACTGGCAACCACTCGCAACCAATTCCAACCACTCGCAACCATTCGCAACCACTTGCAATCACTTGCAATAACTCGCAGTGAGTTGCAACCACTCGCAACCACTTGAAACCACTAAAAATTACTCGCAGCCACTTGCAAACATTCGCAACCACTCGTAACCACTTGCAACCACAGACAGCCATTGCAACAACTTGCAACCACGCACATCCACTCACAACCACTTGCAACCACTCGCAACGACTCGCATCCATTCGCAATTACTTGTAACCACTCGCAACCACTCGCAACAACTAACAACCACTTGTAACCACTCATAACCAATCGCAACCACTTGCAACCACTCGCAACCACTCGCAACCACTCGCAACCACTTACAACCACTCGGGATCATTTGCAACCACTCGCAATGACTCGTAACCACTCGAAACCACTCGAAACCACTCACCACTCGCAACCACTTGCAACCACTTGCAACCACTTGTAACCACTCACAACCAATGACAACCACTCACAACCACTCACTACCACTCACAACTATTGGAAACCACTCACAACTACTCGCAACCACTCACAATCAATCCCAACCACTTGCAAGCACTCACAACCACTTGCAACCACTCGCAACCACTCGCAACCACTCGCAACAACTTGTAACCACTCGCAACCACTCCCTACCAATCGCAACCATGCACAACCACTTACAACCACTCGCAACCATTTGCAACTATTCACAACCATTTGCAACCATTCGCAACCACTTGCAACTACTTGCAATCACTTTCAACTACTCACAACCAGTCACAACCAGTCACAACCACTCGGAACAACTCGCAACTACTGATAACCACTCGCTACCACTTGCAACAACTCACAACCACTCGCAACCACGCACAACCACTCACAATCACTTGCAACCACTCACAACCACTCGCAACCATTAGCAACCACTCGCAACTACTCGCAACCATTCGCAACCACTTGCAACCACTCGCAACCACTCGCAATCACTTGCAACCACTCGGAACCACTCGCAACCACTCGCAACCATTAGCAACCACTCGCAACTACTCGCAACCATTCGCAACCACTTGCAACCACTCGCAACCACTCGCAATCACTTGCAACCACTCGGAACCACTCGCAACCACTTGCAACCAGTCGCAACCACTCGCAACAACTCACAACCACTCGCAATTACTTGTAACCACTTGTAACAACTCGCAACCACTTGCAACCACTCGAAACAACTCGCAACCACTCGCAACTACTTGCAACTACTCACAATCATTTGCAACCACTGGCAATGACTCGCAGCCACTCGCAACCACTCGCAACTACTCGTAGCCATTCGCAATTACTTGTAAGCACTTAAAACCAATCGCAACCACTCACAACCACTCGCAACCACTCACCACTTGTACGCAATCGCAACCACTTGTAACCACTCGCAACCAATCACAACCACTCACAGCCACTCACAACCACTCGCAACCATTGGCAACCACTCGCAACTACTCGCAATGACTCAGAACAACTCGCAACCACTTGCAACCAATTGCAAGCACTCACAACTACTTGCACCCACTCCCAACCACTCGCAACCACTCGCAACCAATTGTAACCACTTGCAACCACTCGCAACCACTCCCTACCACTTGCATCCACTCGTAACCACTTGCAACCACTCGAAACCAGGCACAACCAGTCGCAACCACTTGCAAGCACTTGCGACCACTCGCAACCACTCGCAACCACTCGCAACCACTTGCAACCACTTGTAACCACTCGCAACCACTCGCAACAACTCGCAACCACTCACAACCACTTGCAACAACTTGTACCCACTCGCAACCACTCGCAGCCACTCGCAACCACTCACAACCACTCGCACCCTTTGGCCACAAATCGCAACTACTTGCAACCACTCGAAACCACTCGCAACCACTCGCAACCACTTGCAAGCACTCACAACCACTTCCAACCACTCGTAGCAACTTGCAACCACTCGCCACCAATTTTAACCAGTTGCAACCACTCGAAACCACTCCCTACCACTCGAAGCCACTCGCTACCACTTGCAACCACTCGCCACCACTTGCAACCTCTCGCAGCCGCTCGCAACCACTCGCAACCGCTCGCAACCACTCGCAACCGCTCGCAACCACTCACAATGACTCGTAACATCTCACAACCACTCGCAACCACCCGCAACCATACGCAACCACTCGCACCACTCACAACCACTCGCAACAACAAAATAACTACTCGTAGCCACTCCCAACCACTTGCAACCACTAAAAACCACTCGTAATCACTCACACCCACTCGCAACCACTCACAACCACCCGCAACCACTCGCAACCAATTGTAACCACTAGCAACCACTCACAACCAGTCCCAACCACTAACAACAAATCGCAACCATTCGCAACAACTTGCAACTACTCGCAACGACTCACAACCACTCGCAACCACTCGCAACCACTTGCAAGAACTCACAACCACTTGCAACCACTTACAACCACTCGCAACCACTTGCAACCACTCGCAACAACTTGTAACCACTCGCATCCACTCGCAACCACTCCCTACCAATTACAACCACTCACAACCACTTGCAACTACTCGCAACCATTTGGAGCCATTCGTAACCATTCACAACCGCTTGCAATCACTTGCAACCACTCGCAACCACTCGCAACCACTCGAAACCACTCGCAACAACTTGAAACAACTCGCAACCACTCGCAACCACTCACAACCACTTGCAACAACTCACAACCACTCGCAACCATTGGCATTCACTTGCAACAACACGCAACCACTCGCAACCACTCGCAACCACTCGCAACCATTCGCAACCACTTGCAATCACTTGCAACAACTCACAACGAGTTGCAACCACTCGCAACCACTCACAACCACTTGAAACCACTCAAAACCACTCACAGCCAATCGCAACCATTCTCAACCACTCGTAACCACTTGCAACCACAGACAACCACTGCAACCACTCACATCCACTCGCAATCACTTGTAAGCACTTGCAACAACTCGCATCAATTCGCAATTACTTCTAACGACTCGCAACCACTCGCAACCACTTGCAACCACTTGTAACCACTCACAACCAATCGCAACCACTCGCAACCACTCACAACCACTTGCAACCACTCGCAACCACTTGCAACCACTCGGAATCATTTGCAACCACTCACAATGACTCGTAACCACTCGAAACCACTCGAAAGCACTCACCACTCGCAACCACTTGCAACCAATTGTAACCACTCGCAACCAATGACAACCACTCACAACCACTCACTACCACTCACAACTATTGGCAACCACTCGCAACTACTCGCAACCACTCACAACCACTCCCAACCACTGGCAACCACTTGCAAGCACTCACAACCACTTGCAACCACTCGCAACCACTCGCAACCACTCGCAACAACTTGTAACCACTCGCAACCACTCCCTACCACTCGAAACCACTCACAACCACCTACAATCACTCGCAACCATTTGCAACTATTCACAACCATTTGCAACCATTCGCAACCACTTGCAACTACTTGCAACCACTTTCAACCACTCACAACCAGTCACAACCAGTCAGAACCACTCGAAACAGCTCGCAACCACTGACAACCACTCGCAACCACTTGCAACAACTCGCAACCACTCGCAACCACTCGCAACCAATCACAATCACTTGCAACCACTCACAACCACTCGCAACCATTAGCAACCACTCGCAACTACTCACAATCATTCGCAACCACTCGCAACCACTTGCAACCACTCGCAACCAGTCGCAATCACTTGCAACCACTCGGAACCACTCGCAACCACTCGCAACCAATCGCAACAACTCGCAACATCTCACAACCAATCGCAATTCCTTGTAACCAATTGTAACAACTCGCAACCACTTGCAACCACTCGCAACTTCTTGCAACTACTCACAATCATTTGCAACCACTGGCAATGACTCGTAGCCACTCGCAACCACTCGCAACTACTCGTAGCCACTCGCAATTACTTGTAACCACTTGCAACCAATCACAACCACTCACAACCACTCGCAACCAATCACCACTTGTAACCACTCGCAACCACTTGCAACCACTCGCAACCAATCACAACCACTCACAGCCACTCACAACCACTCGCAACCATTGGCAACCACTCGCAACTACTCACAACAACTCAGAACCACTCGCAACCACTTGCAACCATTTGCAAGAACTCACAACCACTTGCACCCACTCGCAACCACTCGCAACCACTCGCAACCAATTGTAACCACTTGTAACCACTCGCAACCACTCCCTGCCACTTGCATCCACTCATAACCACTTGCAACCACTCGAAACCAGTCACAACCACTTGCAACCACTTGCAACCACTTGCAACCACTTGCAACCACTCGCAACCACTCGCAACCACTCGCAACCACTCACAACCACTCGCAACCACTCCCAACCACTCACAACCACTCGCAACCACTTGTACCCACTCGCAACCACTCGCAGCCACTCGCAACCACTCACAACCACTCGCACCCATTGGCCACCACTCGCAACTACTTGCAACCATTCATTACCACTCGGAACCACTCGCAACCACTCGCAAGCACTCACAACCACTTCCAACGACTCGCAGCCACTTGCAACCACAAGCAACCAATTTTAACCAGTTGCAACCACTCGCAACCACTCTCTATCACTCGCATCCACTCGCAACCACTTGCAACCACTCACAACAAGTCGCAACCACTCGCAACTACTTGCAACCACTCGCAACCACATGCATTCACTCACAATTAATCGAACCCACTTGAAACCAATCGCAGCCAGTGGCAACCACTCGCAACCACTCGCAACCACCCCCAACCACTCACAACCACTTGTAACCACTCGCAACCGCTCGAAACCACTCGCAACCACTCGCAACCAGTCGCAACCACTCGCAACCACTCGCAACCACCCCCAACCACTCACAACCACTTGTAACCACTCGCAACCGCTCGAAACCACTCGCAACCACTCGCAACCAGTCGCAACCACTCGCAACCAGTCACAACCACTTGCAACCACTCACAACCACTCCCAACCATTGGCAACCACTCACAACTACTCGCAACCACTCGCAACAACTCGCAACCACTCGCAAGCAGTCGCAACCTCTTGCAACCACTTGCAATCACTTGCAACAACTCGCAACCACTGGCAACCACCCTCAACCACTAGCGACCACTCCCAACCATTCGCAACCACTCGCAACGACTCGTAACCACATGCAACCACTTGTAGCCACTAGCAACCACTCACAACAAACTTGCAAGCATAAATAACTACTCGCAACAACTCGCAACCACTTACAACCACTCCCAACCACACAAAATCACTCGCAACCACTCACAACCGCTTGCAACCACTCCGAACCACTTGCAACCACTCGCAACCCCTCGCAACCACTTTCAAGCACTTGTGACCACTCGCAACAACTCGCAACCAGGCAAAAGCACTTGCAACCACACGCAACCACTTGCAACCACTCGCAACCACTTGCAACCACTCACAACCACTCGCAACCACCCACAACCAGTCACATTCACTCGCAACCACTCCGACCACTCGCAACCACTCGCAACCACTCGCAACCACCCGCAACCAGTCACATTCACTCGCAACCACTCCGACCACTCGCAACCACTCGCAACCACTCGCAACCACCCGCAACCACTCGCAACCACTCGCAACCTACTCGCAATCATTAGCACCACTTGCAACCACTCGTAACTACTCCCAACCACTTGCAAGCACTCACAACCACTTGCAACCACTCGCAACCACACGCAACCACTAGCAACGATTCGCAACCACTTTTATCCACACGAAACAACCTGCAACCACTCGCAACTACTCTCAACCAATCACAACTACTAACTACCACTTGCAAGCGCTCACAACCACTTACAACCACGCACAACCACTCACAATCGCTTCCAAGCACTCGCAAGCACTTACAATCACTCACAACCACTTGCAACCACTCGCAACCACTCACAACCACCCGTAACCACTCGCAACCACTCGCAACCACTCGCAACGACTCGTAACCACTCGCGGTTACTTGTAACGACTCTCAACCACTTGCAACCACTTGCAATCACTTGCAACCTCTTGTAACCACTTGTAACCACTCGCAACCACTTGCAGCCTAACGCAACCAATTGTAACCACTTTCAACCACTTGCAAGCACTCACAACCATTTGCAAACACTCGCAACCACTCGCAACCACTTGAAACCACTCGGAACCACTCGGAACCACTCGGAACCACTCGCAACCACTCGCATCCACTTGCAACCACTCGCAGCCATGTACAACCACTCGCAACGACTCACAGCCACTCACAACCACTCGCAACCATTCCCAACCACTCACAACCACTCACAACAACTCGCAACCACTTGCAACAACTCGCAACAAGTCGCAACCACTCCCAACCACTCATGACCACTCGCAACCAATAGCAACCACTCGCAACCACTTGCAACAACTCGCAACCACTCGCAACCACTCGCAACTACTCACAACCACTTGCAACCACTCAACCACTCACAACCATTGGCAACCACTCAAAACTACTCGCAACAACTCGCAATCACTTGCAACCACTCGCAACTACTCACAACCACTCGCAACCACTCGCAACCATTCGCAACAACTCACAACCTCTCCGAAACACTTGCAACCACTTGCAATCACACAAAACCACTCACAAAAACTCACAACCACTTGTAGTCACTCATAACCACACAAAACCACTGGCAATCACTCGTAACCACTCGTAACCACTCGTAACCACTCGTAACCACTCATAACCACTTGCAACCACACAAAACCACTGGCAACAACTTGCAAGCACTGGCAACCACTCGCAACCACTTGCAACCACTCACAACGACTTGCAACCATGTGCAACCACTCACAACCACTCGCAGCAACTCGCAACCACTCATAATAGCTCGCAACGACTAGCAAGCACTCACAACCACTTGCAACCACTCGCAATCACTCGCAACCACTCGCAACCACTTGGAACCACCCGCAACCATACGCAACCACTTGCAAGCACTCGCAACCAAACAAAGTTAATCGCACTCACTCGCAACCACTTGCAACAACTCGCAACCACTTGTAACCACTTGCAACCATTCGCAACCACTCGCAACCACTCGCAACCACTCGCAACCACTCGCAACTATTGTCACCACTCGCAACCACTCACAACCACTCGCAACCACTCGCAACCACTTGCAACTACTCGCAACCACTCGCAACCACTCGCAACAACTCGCAACCAATCATAAGTACCAACAACCACTTGCAAGCACTCACAACCACTTGCAACCACTCGCAATCACTCGCAACCACTCGCAACCACTTGGAACCACCCGCAACCATACGCAACCACTTGCAAGCACTCGCAACCAAACAAAGTTAATCGCACTCACTCGCAACCACTCGCAACAACTCGCAACCAATCATAAGTACCAACAACCACTTGCAAGCACTCACAACCACTTGCAACCACTCGCAATCACTCGCAACCACTCGCAACCACTTGGAACCACCCGCAACCATACGCAACCACTTGCAAGCACTCGCAACCAAACAAAGTTAATCGCACTCACTCGCAACCACTCGCAACAACTCGCAACCAATCATAAGTACCAACAACCACTTGCAAGCACTCACAACCACTTGCAACCACTCGCAATCACTCGCAACCACTCGCAACCACTTGGAACCACCCGCAACCATACGCAACCACTTGCAAGCACTCGCAACCAAACAAAGTTAATCGCACTCACTCGCAACCACTCGCAACAACTCGCAACCAATCATAAGTACCAACAACCACTTGCAAGCACTCACAACCACTTGCAACCACTCGCAATCACTCGCAACCACTCGCAACCACTTGGAACCACCCGCAACCATACGCAACCACTTGCAAGCACTCGCAACCAAACAAAGTTAATCGCACTCACTCGCAACCACTCGCAACAACTCGCAACCAATCATAAGTACCAACAACCATTCGCAAGAACTCGCAACCACTTGCAACCACTCGCAACCACACACAACCACTCGTAACCACTCGCAACCACTCGCGTCTACTCGCAACCACTTGCAAGTACCCATAAGCATTTGCAACCACTCGCAACCACTCGCAACTACTCGCAACCACTTGCAAGCACTCCCAACCACTCACTACCACTGGCAACCACTCGCAACCATTTGCAACCACTTGCACCACTCGCAACCACATGCAACCACTCGCAACAACTCGCAACCAATCATAAGTACCAACAACCATTCGCAAGCACTCGCAACCACTTGCAACCACTCGCAACCACACACAACCACTCGTAACTACTCGCGACCACTCGCGTCTACTCGCAACCACTTCCACGTACCCATAAGCATTCGCAACCACTCGCAACCACTCGCAACCACTCGCAACCACTCGCAACCACTCCCTACCACTCACAACCACTCTCAACCACTTGCAACCTCTCACAACCACTTGTAACCACTCGCAACCACTTGCAACCACTCGCAACCACTTGCAACCACTTGCAACCACTCGCAACCACTTGCAACCACTAGTAACCACTCGCAACCACTTGCAACCATTTGCAACCTTTCACAACCACTCGCAACCACTTGCAACCACTCGCAACCACTCGCAACCACTCTCAACCACTCGCAACAACTCGGAACCACTTGCAACCACTCGCAACCACTTACAACCACTTGCAACCTCTCACAACCATTCACAACCACTCGCAACCACTCACAACTCGCAAGCACTCGCAACCACTTGCAATTAATTGCAAGCACTCGTAACCACTTGCAAGTGCTCACAGCTACTGGCAACCATTGACAACCATCACAATCACTTGCAACTACTCGTAACCACTCATAAACACTCACAACCGCCTGCAAGTAATGGCAACTACTCACACCCACTCACAACCACTTGCAATCACTCACAGCCGCTCGTAACCACTCACAACCACTCACAAGCTCTTGCAACCAATCACAACCACCTGCAAGCACTTGGAACCACTAGCAACCACTCGCAACCACTCACAAGCACTCACAACAACTCACAACCACTCGTAACTACTCGCAACCACTCACAACTACTCGCAACCACTCGCAACCACTTGCAAGCACTAAAATGCACTTACAACCACTTGCACCCACTCACAACCACTCGCAACCACTTGCAACCACTTGCATCCACCCGCAACCACTCAGAACCACTCGCAACCACTCGCAACCACTCGCAACCACTTGCAACCACTTGCAACTACTCGCAACCACTCACAACCTCTCACAACCTTTTATAACCACTTGCAAGCACTCACAACCTCTCGCAACTACTCACAACCACTCACAACCACTTGCAACCACTCACAACCATTCGTAACCACTCTCAACCAATCATAACCACTCGCAACCTTCCGCAACCAATCGCAACCACTTGCAAGCACTCGCAACCACTTGCAACCACTCGCAACCACTCGCAACCACTCCAACCACTCCAACCACTCGCAACCACTTGCAACCACTCGCAACCACTCGCAACCACTCGCAACCACTCGTAACCCCTCGCAACCACTCGCAACCACTCGCAACCACTCGTAACCCCTCGCAACCACTCGCAACCACTCGCAACCACTCGCAATCACTCGTAACCACTCGCAACCACTCGCAACCACTCGCAACTACTCGCAACCACTCGCAACCACTCGCAACCACTTGCAACCACTTGCAACCACTCACAACCACTTGTAACGACTCACAACCACTCGGAACCACTTTCAACCACTTGCAACCTCTCGCAACCACTCGCAACCACTTTCAACCACTCGCAACCACTAGCAACCACTCGCAATCAATCGTAACCACTCGCAACCACTCGCAACCACTCGCAACCACTCGCAACAACTCGGAACCACTTGCAACCACTCGCAACCACTCACAACCACTTGCAACCTCTCACAACCATTCGCAACCACTCGCAACCACTCACAACCACTTTCAACCACCTTAAACCACTCACAACCACTTGCAACCACTCGCAACCACTCGCAACCATTCACAACCACCCGTAACCACTTCCAACCACTTGCAACCACTTGCAACCACTTGCAACCAATCGCAAGCAATCGCAACCACTTGCAACTTCTTCCAAGCACTCGTAACCACTTGCAAGTACTCGCAACCACTGGCAACCATTCACAACCATCACAATCACTTGCAACCACTCGAAACCAGTCATAAACACTCACAACCACCTGCAAGTACTTCCAAAAACTCGCAACTACTCACGCCCACTCACAACCAGTTGCAATCACTCACAGCCGCTCGTAACCACACAAAACCACTCACAACCACTCACAAGCTCTTGCAACTAATCACAACCACCTGCGAGCACTCGGAACCACTAGCAACCACTGGCAACCACTCACAAGCACTCGCAACAACTCACAACCACTCACAGCTACTCGCAACCACTTATAACCACTCACAACCACTCACAACCACTCGCAACCACTCGCAACACCTCCCTACCACTCGCGAACACTCGCAACCACTTGCAACCACTCACAACCACTCGCAACCACTCGCAACCCCTCACAACCACTCACAACCACTTACAACAAATCGCTCTAACTCGCGACCACTCGAACCGACTCACAACCACTCGCAACCACTCGCAACCACTCAGAGCAACTCGCAACCACTTACAACCACTCACCTCGCAACACATCCACTTGCAACCACTCACAACCACTCGCAACCACTCGCAACCACTCAGAGCAACTCGCAACCACTTACAACCACTCACAACCAATCACATCCACTTGCAACCACTCACAACCACTCGCAACCACTCGCAGCCACTCGCAACCACTCGCAGCCACTCGCAACCACTTGCAACCACTTGCATCCACCCACAACTACTCACTACCACTCGCAACCACTTGCAACCACTCGCAACCACTCGCAATCACTTGCAACTACTCGCAACCACTCAGAACCAATCACAACCACTTACAACCACTTGCAAGCACTCGCAACCACTCGCAACTACTCACAACCACTCACAACCACTTGCAACCACTCACAACCATTCGTAACCACTCGCAACCACTCATAACCACGCGCAACCTCTCACAACCAATCGCAACCAATTGCAAGCACTCGCAACCACTCGCAACCACTCGCAACCACTCGTAACCACTCGCAACCACTCGTAACCACTTGCAACCACTGGCAACCATTTGCAACCATTGAAACCACTTGCAACCACTTGAAGCACTCGCAACCACTCACAATCCTTTGCAACTACTTGCAAGTACAAGCAACTACTTGCAAGTACTCGCAACCACTGGCAAATACTCACAACTACTCACAACCACCTGCAAGCACTCATAACCACTTACAACCACCTGCAAGCACTCATTACCACTCACAACCACCTGCAAGCACTCGCAACAACTTGCAAATAGTCACAACCACTCACAACCACTTGCAATCATTCACACCCGCTCGAAACCACTCCAAATCACTCGCAATCACTCGCAATCACTCCCAACCACTCCCAACCACTCGCAACCACTCGCACCCACTCACAACCACTTGCAACCACTCGCAACCACTTGTAACCACTCGCAACCCTCACAACCACTCCCAACCAATCACAACCACTGGCAACCACTCACAACTAGTCTCAACCACTCGGAACGACTCGCAACCATTCGCAACCATTCGCAGCCACTTGCAATCACTCACAACCACATGCAACCAATCGCAACCACTCGCAACCAATGGCAACTACTTGTAACCATTCGCGACCACTCACAACCACTTGAAACCACTCCCTACCACTCACAACCACTTCCAACCACTTGCAACCACTCGCAACCACTCACAACCACTTGAAACCACTTGCAATCACTTGCAACAACTCGCAACCACTCGCAACCATTCACAACCACTCACAACCACTTGCAACCACTCACAACGACTCACAACCACTCACAACCTTTAGAAACCACTCACAACTACTCGCAACCACTCGCAACCACTTGCAACCATTGGCAACCACTCGCAATCACTTGCAATTACTTACAAGCACTGACAACCACTTGCAAGTTCTTGCAACCACTGGCAACCACTTGCAGTCACTTGCAACCATTTGCAACCAATCGCAACCATGGGTAACCACTCACAAACACCTCCAAGAGCTCGCAACCACTGGCAAGTGCTCACAACCACTCACAACCACTTGCAATCATTCACAACCGCTCGTAACCACTCGCAACCACTCACAACCAATCACAACTACCTGCAAGCACTCGGAACTATTCGCAACCACTCACAACCACTCATAACTAATCGCAACCACTCGAAACCACTTGCAAGCACTAAAAAGCACTTTTAACCACTCGCAACCACTCGTAACAACTCGCAACCACTGGCAACCACTCCCTACCACTCGCAACCACTTGCAACCACTCACAACCACTTGCAACCACTCGCAACCACTTGCAACCACTCGCAACCATTCGCAAACACTAGCAACAACTCGCAACCACTCAAAACCACTCGCAACCACTTGCAACCACTTGCAACCACTCACAACCACTCGCAACCACTCGCAACCACTCGCAACCACTCGCAACCACTCGCAACCACTCGCAACAACTTGCAAGCACTCGCAACCACTCGCAAGCACTCGCAACCACTCGCAACCACTCGCAACCACTCGCAACAACTTGCAAGCACTCGCAACCACTCGCAAGCACTCGCAACCACTCGCAACCACTCGCAACCACTCATAACCGCTCGCAACCACTCACAACCACTCGCAACCACTCGCAACCACTTGCAACCACTTGCAACCACATGCATCCACCCGCAACCACTTACGACCACTCGCAACCACTCGCAACCACTCGCAACCACTTGCAACTACTCGCAACCACTGACAACCACTCACAACCACTTACAACCACTTGCAAGCACTCGCAACCACTCGCAACTATTCACAACCACTCACAACCACTTGCAACCACTCAAAACCATTCGTAACCACTCACAACCACTCATAACCACTTGCAACCTCTAGCAACCAATCACAATCACTCGCAACCACTCGCAACCACTCGCAACCACTCGCAACCACTCGTAACCACTTGCAACAACTCGCAACCATTTGCAACCATTCGCAACCACTCGAAACCACTTGCAACCACTTGCAAGCACTCGCAACCACTCGCAACCACTTGCAACTACTTGCAAGCACAAGCAACCACTTGTAAATACTCGCAACCACTGGCAAATACTCACAACTACTCACAACCACCTGCAAGCACTCATAACCACTCACAACCACGTGTAAGCACTCATAACCACGCAAAACCACCTGCAAGCATTCGCAACCACTCGCAAATACTCACAACCACTCACAACCATTTGCAATCATTCACAACCGGTCGTAACCACTCGGAATCACTCGCAATCACTCGTAATCACTCGCAACCACTCACAACCACTCGCAACCACTCGCAACCACTCACAACCACTTGCAACCACTCGCAACCACTTGTAACAACTCACAACCACTTACAACCACTCCCAACAACTCACAATCATTCACAACCATTGGCAACCACTCACAACTAGTCTCAACCACTCGCAACGACTTGCAACCATTCGCAACCACTTGCAACGACTCACAACCACTTAAAACCACTCCCTACCACTTGCAACCACTCGCAACCACTTGCAACCACTTGCAACCACTCGCAACCACTCAGAACCACTTGAAACCCCTTGCAATCACTTGCAACAACTCGCAACCACTCGCAACCATTCGCAACCACTCACAACCACTTGCAACCACTCACAACCAGTCACAACCATTGGAAACCACCCGCAACTACTTGCAACCACTCGTAACCACTTGCAACCACTGGCAACCACTCGCAACTACTTGCAACTACTTGCAAGCACTCACAACCAATTGCAAGTACTCGCAACCACTGGCAACCACTTGCAGCCCCTTGCAACCATTTGTGACCAATCGCAACCACTGATAACCGATCACAAACACCTCCAAGAACTCGCAACCACAAGCAAGTACTCACAACCAATTACAACCATTTGCAATCACTCACAACCGCTCGTAACCACTTACAACCACTCACAACCACTCACAACCAATCACAACCACCTGCAAGCACTCGAAACTATTCGCAACCATTCACAACCACTCGCAACTAATCGCAACCACTCGTAACCACTTGCAAGCACTAAAAAACACTTTTAACCACTCGCAACCACTCGTAATGCCTCGCAACCACTCGCAACCACTCCCTACCACTCGCAACCACTCTCAACCACTTGCAACCACTCACAACAACTCGCAACCCCTAGCAACCAATTTCAACCACTTACAACCACTCGCAACCATTCGCAACCACTAGCAACAACTCGCAACCACTAACAACCACTCCTAACCACATGCAACCACTCGCAACCACTCGCGTCCACTCACAGCACCTCGCAACCCCTTGCAACCACTAGCAACCACTCACAACAACTTACAACCACTCACACCCACTTGCAACCACTCGCAACCACTCGCAACCATTTGCAACCACTTGCAACCACTCGCAACCACTCACAAGAATTCGCAATCACTCACAACCACTCGCATCCGCTCACAACCATTCAAACCACTCGCATCCACTCGCAATCACTTCCAACCACTTGCAACCACTCGCAACCAATCGCAACCAGTCGCAACTACTTGCAAGCACTCGCAACCACTTGCAAGCACTACCAACCACTCGCAACCACTCGCAACATCTCGCAACCACTTGCAACCACTAGCAACCACTCATAACCACTCACAACAACTTGCAATCACTCGCAACCACTCACAACCACTCACAACCACTCACAACCACTTGCAACCACACGTAACCACTCGTAACCACTCACAACCAATGCCAATCTTTTGCAACCAATCACAACCACTTGCAAGCACTCACACCCAGTCGCAACCACTCGCAACCACTCGCAACCACTCATAACCACTCACAACATCTCGCAACCATTCGCAACCACGAGCAACCACTCGCAACCACTTGGAACCACTTGCAACCACTTGCAAGTACTCGCAACCACTAGCAACCACTCGCAACCAGTTGCAACCACTCGCAACTACTCATTACCACTCATAACCACCTACAAGCACTTGCAATCACTGGCAACCACTCGCAACTACTCACAACCATTCACAACCACTTGCAATCACTCACAACCACTCATAACAACTCGTGACCACTCGCAACCACTCGCAACCACTCGCAACCACTCGCAATCACTCGCAACCAATCGCAACCACTAGAAACCACTTACAACCACTCGCAACCACTTGTAACCACTCACAACCACTCACAACCACTCGCAACCACTCACAACAACTCGCAACCATTGACAACCACTTATAACTAATCGTAACCACTTGCAACCACTCACAACCACTCGCAACCACACAAAGCCACTCGCATCATCTCGCAAACCGCTTGCAACCACTTGCAACCACTTGCAACCACTTGCAACCACTTGCAACCACTTTCAACCACTCACAACCACTTGCAACTACTCGCAACCACTCGCAACCACTCAGAACCAATCATAACCACTCGTAAGAACTCGCAACCACTTGCAACCACTCACAACCTCACGCAATCACTCACAATCACTCGGAACCATTGTTAACTGTACGCAACCAATTTCAACCACTCACAACCACTCGCATCAACACAAAACTACTCACAACCATTCAAACCACTCGCATCCACTCGAAATCACTTCCAACCACTTGCAACCACTCGCAACCAATCGCAACCAGTCGCAACTACTTGCAAGCACTCGCAACCACTTGCAAGCACTACCAACCACTCGCAACCACTCGCAACATCTCGCAACCACTCGCAACCACTTGTAACCACTCGCAACCACTCATAACCACTCACAACATCTTGCAATCACTCGCAACCACTCACAACCACTCACAACCACTCACAACCACTTGCAACCACACGTAACCACTCGTAACCACTCACAACCAATGCCAATCTTTTGCAACCAATGACAACCACTTGCAAGCACTCACACCCAGTTGCAACCACTCACAACCACTCGCAACCACTCGCAACCACTCATAACCACTCACAACCTCTCGCAACCATTCGCAACCACGAGCAACCACGAGCAACCACGAGCAACCACTTGGAACCACTTGCAAGCACTTGCAAGTACTCGCAACCACTCGCAACCAGTTGCAACCACTCGCAACTACTCATTACCACTCATAACCACCTGCAAGCACTTGCAATCACTCGCAACCACTCGCAACTACTCACAACCATTCACAACCACTTGCAATCACTCACAACCACTCATAACAACTCGCAACCACTCGCAACCACTCGCAACCACTCGTAACCACTCGCAATCACTCACAACCAATCGCAACCACTAGAAACCACTTATAGCCACTCGCAACCACTTGTAACCACTCACAACCACACACAACCACTCGCAACCACTCACAACAACTCGCAACCATTGACAACCACTTATAACTAATCGTAACCACTTGCAACCACTCACAACCACTCGCAACCACACAAAGCCACTCGCATCATCTCGCAAATCGCTTGCAACCACTTGCAACCACTTGCAACCACTTGCAACCACTTGCAACCACTTTCAACCACTCACAACCACTTGCAACTACTCGCAACCACTCGCAACCACTCAGAACCAATCATAACCACTCGTAAGAACTCACAACCACTTGCAACCACTCACAACTTCACGCAATAACTCAAAACCACTCACAACCACTCACAACCACTGTTAACTGTACGCAACCAATTTCAACCACTCATACCCACTCGCATCAACACAAAACTACTCACAACCACTCGCAACCACATGCTTTTACTCGCAACCACTCGCAACCACTTGCAACCACTCGCAACCACTCGTAACCACTCAGAACCACAGGCAAACACTCGCAACCACTTGTAACCAATCACAACCACTCACAATCACTCGAAGCCACTCACAACCACTATCAACCATTGGCAACCACTCACAACCTCTCGCAACCACTCGCAACCACTCGCAACCATTGGCAACCAGTTGCAAGCACTCACAACCACTTGCAACACCTCGCAACAACTCACAACCACTCGTAACCACTCCCAACAACTTGTAACGACTTGCAGCCACTTGCAACCATTTTCAACCACTCGCAACCAGTCGCAACCAGTCGCAACCACTCACAACCACTTGCAACCACTTGCTACCACTCGCAACCCCTCACAACCACTGACAACCACTTGCAACCACTCGCAACCACTTATAATAACTTGCAACCACTCGTAACAACTTACAACCACTCGCAACCACTCACAACCACTCACAACCACTTTCAACCACTCGTAACTACTTGCAACCACTCGCAACCACTCGCAACAACTCGCAACCACTCGCAACCACTTGTAACCACTCGCAATCACTCGCAACCACTCGCAACCACTCACAACCACTCG
>SZWC01006073.1:61248-78643 GCA_023375785.1 Penium margaritaceum | reverse complement strand
CTTGCAACCACTTGCAACCACTCGCAACCAGTCAGAACCACTTGCAACCACCCGCAACCAGTTGGACCCCGTCGCAACCACTCCGACCACTCGCAACCACTCGCAACCACTTACAACCACTCGCAACCACTGGCAACCACTCGCAACCACTCGCAACCACTCGTAACTACACAAAACCACTCGCAACCACTCAAAACCACTTGCAACATCTTGCAATCACTTGCAACCTCTCGCAACCACTCGCAACCACTTGCAACCACATGTAACCACTTACAACCACTCGCAACCACTCGCAACCACTCATAACCACTCGCAACAACTCGCAACTACTCACAAAAACTCACAACCACTCACAACTACTCGCAACCACTCACAACCACTTGCAACCACTCACAACTCGCAACCATTAGAAACCACTTCTAACTACTCCCAACCACTCACAACCACTCGCAACCACTGAGAACGACTCACAATTTCTTGCATCCACTCACAACCAATCGCAACCACTCGCACCCACTCGCAACCAATCGCAACCACTTATAACCACTCGCAACCACTCGCAACCACTCGCAACCACTTGCAACAACTCACAACCACTCGCAACTACTCACAACCACTTGCAACCACTCACAACCATTCGCAAGCATTGGCAATCATTCGCAACTAATCGCAACCAGTTGCAACCACTCGCAACCACTGGCAACCACTTGAAATCACTTGCAACCACTTGCAACCACTTGCAACCACTCGCAACCACTCGCAACCACTTGCAACCACTTGCAGCCACTTGCAACCACTTGCAACCACTCGCAACCACTTGTAACCACTCGCAACCACTCATAAACCACTCGCAACCATTCGCAACCTCTCGCAATTACTCACAACCATACACAACCACTTGCAACCACTCGCAATCACTCGCAACCACAAAAAACCACTTGCAACCACATGCAACCACTCGTGACCACTTGCAACCAGTCCCAATGTCTCGCAACCACAGGAACGACTTTCAACCCCTTGTGACCACTCGCAACCAATTGCAACCATGCACAACCACTTACAACCATTCGCAACCACTCGCAACCACTCGCAACCACTCTGACCACTTGCATCCACTCGCAACCACTTGTAACCACTCGCAACCACTCACAACCACTCGCAACCACTCATAATCACTCGCAACCACACACAACCACTTGCAACCATTCGCAACCACTCGCAACCACTCGCAACCACTCGCAAACACTCAGAACCACTTGCAACCACTCACAACACCTTGGAACCATTGGCAACCACTCGTAACTACTTGCAACCACTCGAAACGACTCGCAACCATTCCCAACCACTGGTTGCGAGTGGTTGCGAGTGGTTGCGTGTGGTTGCAAGTGGTTGTGAGTGGTTGCAAGTAGTTACAAGTGGTTGTGAGCGGTTGCAAGTGGTTGCAAGTGGTTGCAAATGGTTGCAAGTGGTTGCGAATGGTTGCGAGTGGTTGCAACTGGTTGCAACTGGTTGCAACTGGTTGTAACTGGTTGCAACTGGTTGCAACTGGTTGCAACTGGTTGCAACTGGTTGCGATTGGTTGTGAGTGGTTGCAAGTGGTTGCAAGAAGTTGCAAGTGGTTTCGAGCAATTGCGAGTGGTTGTGAGTGGTTTTGAGTGGTTGCAAGTGATTCTGAATGGTTGCAAGTGATTGCGAGTGGTTGGGAGTGGTTGCAAGTATTTGCGGGTTGGTGCGAGTGGCTACGAGTGGTTGCAAGTGGTTGTGAGTGGTTGCGAGTGGTTACCAGTGGTTGCCAGTGGTTCTGAGTGGTTTTGAGTGGTTGCGAGTGGTTGCGAGTGGTTGCAAGTGGTTGCGATTGGTTGCGAGTGGTTTTATGTGGTTGCGAGTGGTTGCGTATGGTTGTGAGTGGTTACGAGTGGTTGCGAGTGGTTGCGAGTGGTTGCGAGTTGTTGCAAGTGGTTGCAAGTTGTTGCGAGTCATTGCGAGTTGTTGCGAGTGGTTGCGAGTGGTTGCGAGTGGTTGCAAGTGATAGCGAGCGGTTGTTAATGGTTGCGAGTGGTTGTGAGTGGTTGTGAGTAGTTACGAGTGGTTGCCTATGGTTGCGAGTGCTTGTGAGTGGTTGCAAGTGGTTGTGAGTGCATGCGAGTGGCTATGATTAGTTGCAAGAGGTTGCAAGTGGTTGCGAGTGGCTGCAAGTGGTTGCAAGTGGTTGCAAGTGGTTGCGAGTGGTTTCGAGTGGTTGTGAGTGGTTGCGAGTGGTTTCGATTGGTTGTGAGTAGTTGCGAGTGGTGACAAGTGGTTGCGAGTGGTTGTGAGTGGTTGCGAGTAGATGGGAATGGTTGCGAGTTGTTGCGAGTGGTTGCAATTGGTTGCTAGAGGTTGCGTGTTGTTGGGAGTGGTTGTGAGTGGTTGCGAATGGTTACGAGTGGTTGCGAGTGGTTGTGAGTGGTTGCGAGTGGTTGCAAGTGGTTGCAAGTGGTTGCAAGTGGTTGCAAGTGGTTGCAAGTGGTTGCGAGTCATTACCAGTGGTTGCAAGTCGTTACGAGTGGTTGCGAGTAATTTTGAGTGGTTGCGGGTGGTTGTGATTGGTTGCTAGTAGTTGTGAGTGGTTGAAAGTGGTTGTGAGTAGTTGCAAGTGGTTTCAAGTAGTTGTGAGTGATTGCGATTGGTTGGAACTGGTTGCGAGTGGTTGCGAGTGGGTGCGAGTAGTTGCGAGTGGTTGTGAGTGGTTACGAGTAGTTACGAATGGTTGCGAGTGGTTGCGAGTACTTATGAGTGGTTGCGTGCGGTTGTGAGTGGTTGAGAGTGGCTGTGATTTGTCGTGAGTAGTTGCCAGTGGTTGCCAGTGGTTGCCAGTGGTTGCAAGTCGTTGTGAGTGATTGCGAGGTTTTGCGAGTGGTAGCGAGTGGTTGCGAGTGGTTATGAGTGGTTGCGAGTGATTGCGACTGGTTGCGAGTGGTTGCGAGTGGTTGCTTGTGGTTTTGAGTGGTTGCGAGTGAATGCGAGTGATTGTGAGTGGTTGCGAGCGGTTGCAAGTGGTTGCGAGTGGTTGCGAGTGGTTGCGAGTGGTTGCGATTGGTTGCGAGTGGTTGTGAGTTGTTGCGATTGGTTGCGAGTGGTTGTGAGTGGTTGCGAGCGGTTGCAAGTGGTTGCGAGTGGTTGCGAGTGGTTGCGAGTGGTTGCGATTGGTTGCGAGTGGTTGTGAGTTGTTGCGATTGGTTGCGAGTGGTTGTGAGTGGTTGCGATTGGTTCCGAGTGGTTGCGAGTGGTTGCGTATGGATGCGAGTGGTAGCAAGTGGTCGTGAGTGGTTGCGAGTGGTCGCAATTGATTGCGAGTGGTTGTGAGTGCATGCGAGTGGTTGGGAGTGGTTGCGAGTGGTTGTGACTTGATTTGTGTTGTTGCGAGTGGTTTCAAGTGGTTACAATTGGTTGTGTATGGTTGTGAGTGGTTGCGAGTGTATGCGTGAGGTTGCAATTGGTTGCGATTGGTTGGGAGTCGTTGGGAGTGGTTGGGAGTGGTTGCGAGTAGTTACGAGTGGTTGCAAGTGGTTGCGTGTGGTTGCGAGTGGTTGCATTTGGTTACAAGTGGTTTCAAGTGGTTGCAAGTGATTGCGAGTAGTTGCGAGTGGTTGCGAGTGGTTGCGAGTGGTTGCGAGTGATTGCAAGTTATTCCGAGTGGTTGCGATTGGTTAGGAATGGTTGCGAGTGGTTGTGAGTGGTTGCAAGTGGTTGCGAGTGGTTGCGAGTGGTTGCGAGTGATTGCAAGTAGATACGAGTGATAGCGAGTGGTTGGGAGTGGTTGCAAGTGGTTGCTAGTGGTTGCGAATGGGTGTGAGAGGGTACGATTGGTTGCAAGTGGTTACAAGTGATTACATGTGGTTGCAAGTGGTTACGAGTGCTTCTGAGTGGTTGCGAGTGGTTGCGAGTGGTTGTGAGTAATTGCAAGTGGTTGCAACTGGTTGCAACTGGTTTTGTGTAGTTGTGAGTCGTTGCAAGTGATTACGAGTGGTTGCAAGTGGTTGGGTATGGTTGCGAGTGGTTGTGAGTGGTTGCAAGTGGTCGCGAATGGTTAGGAGTGCATGCGAGTGGTTGTGAGTAGTTGCGAGTGGTTGCGAGTGGTTGCGAATGGTTGTAAGTGGTTACGAGTGGTTGCAAGTGGTTGCGAGTGCTTGCGAGTGGTGGCAAGTGGTTGCGAGAGGTTGCAAGTGATTGCGAGAGGTTGGGAATAGTTGTGGGTGATTGCGAGTGGTTCCGAGTGGTAGCGACTGGTTACGAGTGGTTCCGAGTGGTTGCGAGTGGTTGCGAGTGGTTGCGAGTGGTTGTGAGTTGTTGCGAGTGGTTGCGGGTGGTCGTGAGTGGTTGCGAGTGGTTGTGAGTGGTTGCGTGCGGTCGCGAGTGGTCGCGAGTGGTCCTGAGTGGTCGCGAGTGGTTGAGAGTGGTTGCGAGTGGTTGTGAGTGATTGCAAGTGGTTGAGAGTAGTTGTGAGTGTTTGCAAGTGGTTGCGAGTGGTTGTGTGTGGTTGTTAGTGGTTTTGTGTGGTTGCAATCGGTTGCGAGTGGTTGAGAGTGGTTGCAAATGATTGCGAGTGGTTGCGAGTGGTTGGGAGTGGTTGCAAATGGTTGCGAGTGGTTGCGAGTGGTTGCCAGTGGTTGCCAGTGGTTGTGAGTGGCTACGAGTGGTTGCGAGTGGATGTGAGTGGTTTCGAGTGGTTGCAAGTGGTTGTGAGTGGTTGCGAGTGGTTGCGAGTGGTTGTGATTGGTTGCGAGAATTTGCGAGTGGTTTCTGGTGGTTGCGATTGGTTGCCAGTGGTTGCCCGTGGTTGCCAATGGTTGCAAGTGGTTGCGAGTGGTTGCGATTGGTTGCAATTGGTTGCGAGTGGTTGCGATTGGTTGCGAGTGGTTGCAAGGGTTGCAAGTGGTTGCGAGTGGTTGCGATTGGTTGCAATTGGTTGCGAGTGGTTGCGATTGGTTGCGAGTGGTTGCAAGGGTTGCAAGTGGTTGCGAGTGGTTGCGAGCGATTACGAGTGGTTGTAAGTGGTTGCGAGTTGTTGCGAGTGGTTGCGAATGGTTGCGAGAGGTCGTGCATGGTCGCGAGTACTTGCGAGTGCTTGCGAGTCGCTACGAGTGGTTGTAGATGGTTTTGAGTGGTTCCGAGACGTTGCAAGTAGGTGTGAGTGTTTGCGAGTGGTTTTGTGTGGTTGCGAGTGGTTGCGAGTGGTTGTGAGTGGTTGTGAGTGGTTGCGTATGCTCGCGAATGGTTGCAATTGGTTGTGAGTGATTGTGAGTGGTTGCGAGTGGTTAAAAGTGGTTGCGAGTGGTCACGAGTGGTTGTGAGTGGTTGCAAGTGGTTGTGAGTGGTTGCGAGTGGTTCCGATTGGTTGCGAGTGGTTGCAAGTGATTACGAGTGGTTACAAGTGGTTGCGAGGGGTTGCAACTGGTTCTGAGTTATTGCGAGTATCGTAGTGATCCTTGTACCCTACCGATCTTTAATTTCAAATATAAGTATTTTTTTTGTGATTGAAATTGAACAAAAATTTTCTTCAACGAATTCATTAGGTACACTCAAATTAATTCTTCCCAGAGATTGTCACAAAATTTCGTTCACCTCCCCGGTTCAAACACTTTGCGTCTGTTATTGCATTAGGAATTTTCAGTGACCGGTCTGGTTTCGACGCCCTCGGTTGCCCAGGACGTGCACACATCCAGAAGTTGGCTTCGTGCGGTGTGTAGTTCACGTACTGATTGACGTGGCAACTTGTAAAAAAGGGCGGCCGAGGAAAACCAGCTGTCCCGTGAACGCCGGAGCAACGATCATTGTAGACAGCGCGCGTAATTGCTAGTGTTGAGCTAGGTCTTTCAACGAATTTAAAGATCATACATTTTCGTTCAACGAAAGCTTAGCAACCACCAAAATAACTCCCAAGCCAAAATCCATGATCGAAATTATGGATTCCATAAAGTATAAAAATCAAAAAAACGAATTTAGAGATCACTACGCTATTCGTTCACTTTTCTTAGAAGCATTATGTGATCTTTGAATTCACCCATTTTTTAGCCCAACTTAATTTAGGTGTTGATTTTCCCATGGCATCCCCGTTTATCCATCCCCAATCTTCTTTAGCCCCTCTCTACTCAAGGCTCCCCTTCATAATCGCTACGTTACAGCTCGACAATTCAAGTTGTTGAGTGCATGTTGTGTTCGATGGATGCGACTTCATCGTCGGCGCACTCTAACGGGTCAACAGAGCGATCGTTGACATGACATAGTGGGAAACATCATTGGCGCGCATGTTGTTGACGGACGAAGATGAGCTCTTTGTATGGTCGACGAATGTATGTGCACATTTTAAGATTTTGTTGTATTGAAATCCAATTGTCAAAATCAGGAGAAGAATTCTCCGAAAGAGTCCTTAATAATGTTGGTAAAAAAGGGGGAGTGAAAAATAACTATTTTGAATGAATACAAGAAGAACTACCAAAGTTGTGATTTTTTGCCAGTGGTTGCGAGTGGTTGTGAGTGGTTGGAGGTAGTTGCGAGCGGTTGCGAGTGGTTGCAAGTGGTTGCGAGTTGTTGCGAGTGGTTGCAAGTGGTTGCAAGTAGTTGCCAGTGGTTGCAAGTGGTTGCGAGTGGTTGCAAGTGGTTGCGAGTGGTTATGAGTGGTTATGAGTGGTTGCGAGTGGTTGCGAGTGGTTGCGAGCGGATGCAAGTGGTTGCGGGTGGTTGCGAGTGGTTGCAAGTGGTCGCGGGTGGTTGCGAGTGGTTGGGAGTGGTTACGAGTGCTTGTGAGTGGTTTCAAGTGGATGCGAGTGGTTGCGAGTGATTTCGAGTGGTTGCAACTGGTTGCGAGTGGTTGCGAGTGGTTGCGAGTTGTTGCAAGTGGTTGCGAGTGGTTGTGATTGGTTGTGAGCGGTTACGAGTGGTTGTGACTGGTTGCGAGTCGTTGCACATGTTTCGGAGTGGTTGCAAGTGGTTGCGAGTCCTTGCGAGTGGTTGTGAGTGGTTGCGAGTGGTTGTAAGTTGTTGCGAGTGGTTGCGAGTGGTTGCGAGTGATTGGGAGTGGTTGCCAGTGGTTGCCAGTGGTTGCCAGTGGTTGCAAGTGGTTGCAAGTGGTTGCAAGTGGCCGTGAGTGGATGCGAGTGGTTGCGAGTGGTTGCAAGTGGTTGCGAGTGGTTGCAAATGGTTGTGAGTGGTTGCGAGTGGTTGCGAGTGGTTGCGAGTGGTTGCCAGTGGTTGCGAGTGGTTGCGAGTGGTTGCGAGTGATTGGGAGTGGTTGCCAGTGGTTGCGAGTGGTTGCCAGTGGTTGCGAGTGGTTGCGAGTGGTTGCGAGTGATTGGGAGTGGTTGCCAGTGGTTGCGAGTGGTTGCCAGTGGTTGCGAGTGGTTGCGAGTGGTTGCGAGTGATTGGGAGTGGTTGCCAGTGGTTGCGAGTGGTTGCCAGTGGTTGCGAGTGGTTGCGAGTGGTTGCGAGTGATTGGGAGTGGTTGCCAGTGGTTGCGAGTGGTTGCCAGTGGTTGCGAGTGGTTGCGAGTGGTTGCGAGTGATTGGGAGTGGTTGCCAGTGGTTGCGAGTGGTTGCCAGTGGTTGCGAGTGGTTGCGAGTGGTTGCGAGTGATTGGGAGTGGTTGCCAGTGGTTGCGAGTGGTTGCCAGTGGTTGCGAGTGGTTGCGAGTGGTTGCGAGTGGTTGCGAGTGGTTGTGAGTGGTTGCAAGTGGTTGTGAGTGGTTACGAGTGGTTGCGAGTGCTTGCATGTGGTTGCAAGTGGTTCCAAGTGGTTGCGAGTGGTTGCAAGTGATTGCAAGTGGTTGCGAGTGGTTGCGAGTGGTTGCAAGTGGTTTTGAGTGGTTGCGAGTACCGTATTGATCCTTGTATTTGTTCACTTTTTTAAAACGAATTATGTTATCTTCTAAATCACCCAGTTTCGAGCCCCACTTAGTTTAGGTGCTGATTCTCCCGTGGCATCCCATTTTACCCTCTTGAATATTCAATTTGTCCATACTTCTGTTTAGCCCCTCTCCACACGCTCCTCTTCATAATCGCTACGGTACACCTCGACAATTCAAATTGTTCAGTGCAAGTTGTGTCCGATGGATGTGACTTCATTGCCGGCGCACTCTATCAGACCAGCAGAGCGATCGTTGACATGTCCGAGTGTGCAAAATCATTGGCGTGCATGTTGTTATCGGGCGAACATAAGCTCTCCGTATAATCGGCAAACGTATGTACACGTTTTGGGATTTTGTTTTATGGAAGTCCATTTTTCAAAATCAGAAGGAGAATTCTCCCAATGAGTCCATCATAATGTTGGTGAACATGGGCAAATGAAAAAGATCTATTTTGAACTACGACAAAAGGCACTACAGTAGTTACGATTGGTTGCCAGTGGTTGCGGGTGGTTCTGAGTCGTTCCAAGTTGTCGCGAGTGGTTGCAAGTGGTTGCGAGTTGTTGGGAGTGGTTCCAAGTGGTTGTGATTGGTTGCGAGTGGTTGCGAGTGGTTGACAGTGGTTGTGAGTTGTTGTGAGTGGTTGCGAGCGGTTGGGAGTGGTTGTGAGCGGTTGCGAGTGGTTGCGGGTGGTTGCGAGTGGTTGCGAGTGGTTGCCAGTGGTTGCCAGTGGTTGCGAGCGGTTGCGAGTGGTTGCAAGTGGTTGTGAGTGGTTGTGAGTGATTGCGAGTGATAGCGAGTGATTACGAGTGGTTGCGAGTGATTGTGAGTGGTTGCAAGTAGTTGCGAGTGGTTGCGAGTGGTTGCGAGTGGTTGCGAGTGGTTGCGAGTTGTTGCGAGTGGTTGCGAGTGGTTACGAGTGGTTGTGAGTGGTTACAAGTGGTTGCGAGTGGTTGCGAGTTATTGCGAGTGGTTGCGAGTGGTTGCAAGTGGTTGCAAGTGGTTGCGAGTGGTTGTAAGTTGTTGTAAGTGGTTGCGAGTGGTTGCGAGAGGTTGCGAGTGGTTGCGAGTGGTTACGAGTGGTTGTGAGTGGTTACAAGTGGTTGCGAGTGGTTGCGAGTTATTGCGAGTGGTTGCGAGTGGTTGCAAGTGGTTTCCATTGGTTGCGAGTGGTTGCGAGTGGTTGCGAGTGGTTGTGAGTGGTTACGAGTGGTTGTGAGTGGTTGCAAGTCATTGTGAGTGGTTGTACTTGCAACCCTAGGTGTAATTATGGGGTGGGTTTGTCAAGGTTTGCATTTTGAACATGGGTAAAAGGTTAAATGAAATGGAGAAATAACAAACGGGGAGTTTCCAACTACCGATCCTTGGAGCGTCAAGGATTTTGGTCAACGAGCAACGGCCAAAATCCCCGATTCTCCAAGGCATCCCCTTCCCTTACGTCCGCACAGTCCTCTTGGCACTCATTCCATTGCAGGCCTCAATTACGAGGGCCTTGATCGACGGGCCGTTGGGTGGGCCGGTGAGCGGAGAGGGAAGGAGGGGTTGTTGTTATGCTGAACACAACGTAGATGGTGAACAAGTAGAAGTTGCGAGGCAGACGAGTTTGAGAATTTGGAATACGAGTTATTTATAAATAGCGGTAAGTGTACCTCGATGAAAAGTGTAAAAATGATTGAACACATGCATACAAGTGTCAAGTTATAATTGAGACATAGTCCAGGTCGTCGAGTCGATTGTCAAGCGACGCGTGTGGAGTTGCATCGTGAGTGGTCGGATAGAGGAGCTCCGTCGAGGAATCCGGGGCTTCCAAGATCGACGGCAAAGATGTAAGATGTATCTCGATATTTCTCCATGCATCGAGAAGTCGACCAAAAGGTCGTGAAACTTCTGTCGACGATTCTCCAAAGCGGTCGAAGTTGTCTGAAATTACGAGAAGCGTTGCCAAATTTGCCTCGACCATTGGAGTGAAAATAGAGGTCTCGACGCGCGGTGGACTATTTGTGTAATGAAAGAAATGCCCACTCGGAAAGGTTAGGGACTCGTGTATGTCTGGTACGTAATAGTTCCCTCCCTTTTTAACCGCGATGTCCCGGTGCATGTGCAGATGTGGCCTAGTGACGGCGGTAATATCCATCAATCAGATGATCGACATCACGGAGGTTGTCGTAGGGTTCCTAGTAATTATGCGTAGTGTCGTAGCCATGCCATTTGAAAAGATATTATGTCATTTTGCCACATCATTGATGGCCAAGGATTTCCTCGATGACGTACTCCGTGTCTTCGTCCACTTGTACAGGTGGAGGAAGAGGCATATCCCTACCTCGGTAGTGCTAGAGTCTGCTAGCATGGAACACTGGGTGAAATTGCATAGTGACAGGGGGTTTGAGCCGTGCAACCATGAGGATTTTCATGGGCTTGATCTCAAATGGGCCCAACCATCAGGATTTAAGCTTCAAGCAGTCATCTCCATGGAGTTTGATGTTTGCTGAACTGAAGTTTGCCAGCAGCAAACACATCATCAGTGCGATGTCGCTCCACTGCTCGTTTCATCGCTGCTTGTGCCTTCATTAGTGTCTGCCATGTTTCCTCCCAAATGGTGAAGACGTTGCGGCGTTAGATATCAACCACGAGAATTTTGCTTTGGCTTTGCATTCCGTTTGGTGTGGCAGGAAGTTTGCCATACACCACTTCGAATGGAGTTTTACCTGCTGCGTTTGAGAATGTCGAATTATGTCCGATTTTGGCGGGTGAAAGTTTTTGTGCCCAATCCATCTCGTGAGGTTTACAAAACATTGTAGAAGTTGTCCGAGCGTCTGATTGGTCTGCTCGGTTTGGCCGTCGGTTTGAGGGTGGTACGCCGATGAATGCTAGATCCAACTGATGTAGTGAATCATCAGTCCGTGCCAGAAGCGGCTAATGAATTCACTGTCTTTGTTGTTTGTGATGATTCTACGTACGCTGTGTAGCCGTACGATATTGTTTAGAAGCAGAAACGTTGTTCTTTTGGCGGTGACGGTGGTCGTCGTCGGCAGAAGTGAGACATTTTGGAAAACCTGTCGACAACCGCAAGGATTGCTTCATATTCCTCGGTGGTGACTGGTAATCTCATGACAAAGTCCATGGAGATGTCATTCCATGGTTCTATCGGAATAGGGAGCGGCTACAGAAGTTTGGGTGGCCTTGTCACTTCAGATTTTTGTCGCTGACACATGGCGCGAGATTTGCAGAAGTTCGCCATGTCGGTTTGTATCTTGTCCCACCAGTAGTGCTTCGCTAGTTTCTTTAGCGTCTTGTCTTCTGCAAAATGTCCACCTGTTGTGGCACTCTTTGAGTAGCATGCAAAGGAGATCATCCTTCGGGGGAACGACCACCTGGCGAGTGAATCGTTGCCACAAATACGGTGCATTGTACCAGAACTTTGCCTTGTTGTAGCCGCCAAGCTGGTCGTAGCTTGGTGTGAACAACTGCTCAAGATATGGATCTAACTGCAGCCATAGTGTTGTTGCTTCAACGATCAGATTTGGTCGGTGATTGAGCGCGTCTGCTTGTTTGATTTTTCTCGGCCGGTAATCAATATCGTAGTTGAACCAGGATTCAAGGAACTTCATCCATCAGGTTTGACTTCGACAGAGGTTCGACTGCGTCTTTAAATGTTTCAGTGCATGGTGGTCGGTGCGTACGACACTTTGGGGGCATTCAAGATAGCACCGTCATGACTTAAATGTGTTTAAGATTGCCAACATCTCCTTCTTGTGTATGGTGTAGTTGAGTTTCGGTCCTCGCAGTTTTTACGACATGCAAGCGACCGGTTGCTCTCCGTTGCCATGATCTTAGAGGAGGACCATGCCAATGGCTCAATCGGAGGTGTCCGTACCCATGACGTAGTCGACCGTTGGATCGGCTTATTGTAGGGCTAGCGCCGACGTCAGAACATATTGCAAAGCCGTGAATACTTCTTGTTTGCTGCCTCCCCACCGCCACTCGTTTTCTTTTTAAGCAAGATCAGAGGGAGGCGCTGACACTCAGGCCTGATCTCGACCAAAACGCCGGTAGTAATTGCAAAAGCCGAAGAAAACTTGAATGTCTTGGACGTTGGCCGGCGTTGGCCAATCAGCGACAACTACCACTTTTTTCAGATCCATGGTAATCTATCCGCCGTTGATGACGTGACCCAAAAACTCAATCAAACAACAACCAAAGTCGCAATTCGAGAGTTTTCCAGAAAAAAATCTCCCTTTGTAAAAGTTTGAACACGTTTTGGAGATGTCCATCATGCTCCTCTAGGGTGAGACTGTACACCTCAATGTCATCGAGGTGCAGCACGAAAACATTATCAAGGTATGGGTGGAAAATGTTATTCATTGTCGCCGTGAACGTCGATGGGACATTTGTAAGTCCAAACGGCATGACTGTGATCTTGAACTGCCCGTAGCATGTTCAGAATACCGTCTTCTTGATGTCGGTGTCTCCCACGCGACTCAAGTGGTAACCGTTTCGTGCATTGATTTTGGTGAAATTTTGAGCTCCTTAGAGTTGGTCAAAAAGTTCGTCCGCTTGAAGAAGAGGGTAGCCACCGTTGTTGATGGTAGCGACGTTCAACGCCCAGTAGTCCACGCACATCCGCATTTCGCCTGTTTTCTTGTTCAAGAACAATAATGGTGTGATGTATGGTGACATGGATGGACAGATGAATCCTTGACTGAGTATCTCGTTGAGCTGCTTCTTTAGCTCAGTCAGCTCTTGGTTGCTCATCCGATAGGCCCCTTGAATAGTGGGTCGGCTGTCCGGGTTTAGATTGATGTGAAGGTCGATGTTGGGCTGAGGTGGTAGGGTTTTTGGGAGTTCGTCGGGAAAGACGTCCGCAAACTCTTGAATGAGAGGTGCAAAATTCTCAGGTACCATCACAAACCTTGTTCGTTTCGATGAGGCCAATGAGGCTGATGAGGCCGATGACTCAGCTGCTCCCACTCTGCTTCCTCCTTTGGTTCAAAATATATGAGCCACGCATAATCTCCTCGTTGGATACAGTGATTGGCCACGTTAATCGGTTCTGGCTGCACAAGTTGTCGCTTCTTGGTCGTTTCCGCTTCCTCTGCGCGGAAGTTGTCGTTAGGCACCATTGAGTTCTACGTACACATCGCTACTGTTCCAGTCAACCTGCAAACTATGCTGGTACAGGAAATCTTGTTTGAGTATGATTTTGTAGTAACTTATTGGACACAACTTCCAGACCGTTACATCTTACAGGTCCCCCACTTGTAGCAGTTGTTGTTCTCAGATTCTCCGCATTTGCAATCTCCCATCAACAATTTTTCCTTCAAATACCCCTGGTTTGGTCTGCAAGCCCAGTTTGCAAACCATGTCGTTGCTCATAAAACAGTGCGAATCTCCTCCATCCAATAGTGCCAGTACCGTTCTGCGACTCTTGCAACCTCGCGGTTGCACTTTTAGCAGTATCGCTGGTTGGTCGTTCTTGTACCCTCAAACTTTGCAATCTGAGAAACCCTCCGTGTCATTGTAAACTGTTCAGATGGGCAATCGCTTGCTCCTCACGGACAAGATTCGTGCATTTCACTCCTGCCCCTTGTCATTTCCCTACTTGTTTTTCTATCACTTCCCCTCCTTTTTTGCAAGCTGATTGCTTCGGCAGTTCTGGGCGATATGCCCGAAATTCTTGCACTTGTGAGAGGTGCACATGTCTCTCTTGTCGACAGCATCCACTTCCATCATAGTCGAGGAGTCCCCAAAAAAAATGGTCTGTTCCCACAATAACTGTGGTTAGGAGGTCACAAGCTATAGGATTCCTAGATCCGAGCCTTGTAGTCAGCGTTGATGATGCTTTCTCCTGGTGTGATCATCTCGGTAAGATGTTATGAATGCCAAAAATGGCAATCGCTTGCCAAATGTCTCGTTTGAGGCCGTTATTGTAGTGAAAACAGAGCTTGTCGATGGCGATGTCTACACTAGTGATGATCTTACAGAATCTCTATGTGTATTCTGCCACGGTTGACCACTTGAGCTTGTACCGAGTGCTGGATTTCTAATTCAGTCGTTCAAATCGTGAGAGCATTGCATGCAAGAACTTGTTCCAGTCCGTTGGTGGCGTCACTGTGCTTGCCATTGCGGATTGATTTGCTCCAAGGGTAGAATGCCTGCGGTTGGCAATATGAGACGGGTGCCGTTGGCCATCGATGAGGCCTCGCCGGTCTCCTGCTCCCGTTGGATGGCCTTTAAGTCCGACCACCAACTTAGTGCCGTACCACGCAAAAGCGCGGCCGTGTGATCTATCATTTTTTATCGTCCTTGAACCCAATAGCGGTGAAGTACACCTCCCACCTCGTCACCCACATCCGAACCATCAGTCCTCTGGAATTTGTAGGATCGAACAACTCTGGTGAGGCCGAAAAAAAATTGGGTTTGCTCAAGAGTTGGGTACTTCTCTCGACGAGGACCGCTTCTCGTGCACTTGCGTTCCGAAGAGCCTTCATTGGGAAGTTGAGTTGTTGGAGTAGATGTCTATTGATCCCCTCAAGCGCGGAGATACGGTTCACCAATTCCTGGTTGATCCGCGCGTGTCATCCGGTGCCACATGTTGTTCCTACTATAGACGTCGAGGCTATCAGTAGGGGTGGTTTGTTTACCACTGTCAGATCCGTGACCGGGTTGGTCGTTGGAGCCGTCGTGGTTGATCCAGTCGCCACATAGCTTACCACGCCAGTGTTCACTACTGCTTCAGGGTTTGTGTGCATGGGCACGTTCTGCTCCTCCATCGCCGAAGGCATCGTCGAAGACCCATATCAAGTTTTGGGATGCGCTCCTCGCTTCATGTCGCAGTCGTGAGGTGTGCGAAGTCTTGACGTGGAAGATGCGCTGACGGCTTGTGTGAGGTGTGTTGGTTTTTTGTGCATCTCTCATTATGCTCTGTTGTGTCCTTCCGGCTTGTGTACATCAGCGTGCAGATGACTGACGGCGAGACTTGACGCTACTGGAGTGTCGTCTGGTGGAGCCGACGCACGCTGAGGCCTACTCACAGTTCGCTGGAGCATCCTCCCTCCGGCGACGTGCTCAGCTCAATCGGCAGGCCTCCTCGGCGGTCGGGCCGCCGGCGGTCACTGCCACCGCAGATGCTGTCTGCATGCACCCAGCGTTGTTTCTGATTGTGCCATTGCATGTGCAGCATCATACTCTGCCTAGGGTCCATGTCTCTTGCTGCGTAGCACTGTTTGGTATCATGGACCGTCGTAGGCACTGCCTGGGTTCGGTCAGTCCTAACTCTTTGCTGCTAGTTTTCTAGTTGATTCTGACTGCATGACTGCGTTTGCAGCGTCGGTACTATGGTATGGTCCAGTTTTCAGGTAAAACGGACGACGCCCGGGTTTTGGGCTGTCGGGCGTCTGGCAGGGCTCACCGAGAAAACCCTGCCTGTCAGAAAATAGGTCTAGGAGTATTTTCTGATTGGCTGGTTAGTTGAGTAACAAGTTCTACACAAGCGGGGGGAGCTAGAACTTGGAGGGGTCTCCCATTGGTCCTTATTCTTCATTCCTAATCAGTTTCTTTCAGTTAAAAGCTGTTTTCTGGCGCTAACACTGGCGCGCGCATTTCTGAGTAACAAACCCAGAGCTTCCAGACTTAGTCTCTAGAGTAGCAGACTGAGGGGGCAGCAGACTTAAGCAACCGGTGTGGAAGCCCGCACCCTGCATCAACAACGATGTTGCACCAACCTACTGCCTAGTTTTCCATTTATGTCGTTGGGACGTTGAGTTGTTGGAGCAGATGTCTATTGATCCCCTCAAGCGCGGAGATACGGTTCGCCAATTCCTAGTTGATCCGCGCGTGTCATCCGGTGCCACATGTCGTTCCTACTGTAGACGTCGAGGCCCATAGTAGGGGTGGTTGGTTTACCGCTGTCAGATCCGTGACCGGGTTGGTCGTTGGAGCCGTCGTGGTTGATCCAGTCGCCACATAGCCTACCACGCCAGTGTTCGCTGCTGCTTCAAGGTTTGCGTGCATGGGCACGTTCTGCTCCTCCATCGCCGAAGGCATCTTCAAAGACCCGTTTCAAGTTGTCGGATGCGCTCCTCGCTTCATGTCGTAGTCGTGAGGTCTTCGAAGTCTTGACATGCAAGATGCGCTGACGGCTTGTGCGAGGTGGTCATCCTGATGGGTAAAGTAGTCAAATGCCTCTCCAGCACCGCTGCGCTTTGATACCAAGTATTTTGCTGAACGGAGCGTTCATGGTGAACATGTACAAGTTGCGAGGCAGAACACGGTTGAGAATTTCGGACACTTCAGCAATTTATAATTAGCAGGAACTATATTTCAATGACAAGTGTCGAAATGATCGAACACTTATACACGAGTGTCGAGTTACAAATGAGACATAGTCAAGGTCGTTGAGTCAACTGTCGAGCGACTCGTGTGGAGTCGCGTCGTGAGTGGTCGGATCGAGAAGCTCAACGGAGGAATCGGGGACTTCGACGATCGATGGGGAAGATGTGAGAAGTATCTTAATAAATCTCAATATTTTTCGATGCATCGAGAAGTCGACAGAAAGGTTGTGACACTCTTGCCGACGATTCTTGAAAGTGGAGGGAGTTGTCAGAAATTGCGACAAGGTTCGTCGGGGGCGAGGGTAGTTGGCCAAATTGCCATCGACCGTCGAAGTGAAAATCAAGGTCTCGATGCACGGTGGGCTATTTGTTTAGTGAAAGAAATGCCCAGTCGGAAAGATTAGGGACTTGTGCAAATTTGGTACGTAACAGTTGTTTCGACAGTTGACGAAGTGCAGTCTGATGGACGTCAACCAGCAAATTCGCCATGCGAATCCCATCCCCCCACCCCCCCCCCAAATCCTCAATGCTGTCGTGGCCCTCGATTGTGATGGCTGTGATGGAGGGCTGCATAGGAGCACCACATACTCAATTTTGTCATGCTGAAGCAGCGACATGCGTCGCCGTTCGAGCATGGTGGAAACCGGGGGACATGGAGGGCTTATTGTTCCCGGAAAGGGCCGGATGAGGCTCATTATTCGAAGAAAGGGGTGAATGGGGTTTATTGTTCCGCGGTGGGGGCGGATGGGGCTCCTTTTTCAGAGGCCGGGATATGCGAGGGTCACAGATTTTTGAACAGGGGGTAGTGGGCATTTTCACCGTACTATGTAACCCTAAATGAAAGAAGAGCCCATATACCCCTCGTTTAAAAAGATAAGCCCCATCCACCCTTGCGTCAGAACTATAAGCCCCATGTGCCCCTCCGTCAGAAGGATAAGCCCCATCTGCCCCTACGTCGGAACGATAAGCCTCATGTGCCCCTACGTCAGAATGATAAGCCTCATTTGCCCCTGCCCCATAACAATAAGCCTCATCTGCCCCTTCCTAAAAAAATGAGCCCCATGAGGCTTATTGTTCTGAGGCAGGGGCAGATGAGGCTTATCATTCCGACTCAGGGGCTGATGGGGTTTATCTTTACGACGGAGGGGCGGATGGGGTTTCTTGTTCCGACGTGAGGTGGGGGGGGG
>SZWC01006072.1:123342-145688 GCA_023375785.1 Penium margaritaceum | reverse complement strand
ACAATCATAATCCATATCTTAGAAACAGATAAGAATATTCTTCAAAATTATATTAAGATATTAAACTAGAATCATGGAAATTCCTACACAAATGCATTGATTAGTGTTCCTTGTCAGACCGGGACCATTGTTGAGGCCTCTAGTGTGGGAGACCATGTGAGAGCTGGGTAATCAGTTATTTTTGTGTCCATTCACATTTTTTTGGCCCGTAGAATTCGTAAATCAACTATAGTAAAGACCAATCTATGGGAGCACAATGCAATCGAGGCGCTTTCACAACACATCATCATTGTTGACATCCATACCCAATATGCTGTTTTTTTTTTTTTCCATTTCAATATTGAGCATGAATTTCATGATGTTCCATCGCTTTCTCACAGAATTTCCTTCTGTTCGCCTCTATGTGCCCTTTGAGCCTTCATATCTCTTGTGTTCTTCAAAGGAGGAGGTGGACTACTCTAACTTTTTGTTTTCTGCCACCATTTGGTGTTGACATGGTGGCTGTTCCGATATGACTGATTTTTTTTTAAACATGACGTTTATTCAATGCAGCTAAGTTTAGAGAGAGAATGAATATATATGGTGACCGAGGCCTTCAAGTTGTGACTCACATGTCACATCTTATTGGAAAAAACAATAAGGCATAATAGCCCTTCTACCCAATCCACGAGGGGGTTGGTGATGCCCTACCGAGCAATCACATTACATTGACGCCATGTCGAGTGACTTAAAAAAACCTCTCATACCCACTTGCTTCACCATGCTCGATCAGCGGCATGCGCCACTAATCAAGCGAAGGGAGGTGTGAGAAATTTCTACAAAGCTTCCTAGACTTCCTGCTGCTGATGTGGCGACACTGTCCAGTCAGTTGGCGCACTAGCAAGCAAGCATGTGGAAGATACAGGAAGGGTTATGCTAGGGAGACGCTCAAAGTCTCATGAGCTTCAATAGCTTATTAATATAGAGAAGAATGACAACTGAGAAGTACACAGGATAAATACTTGCCACGATGCATGGCGGGTGACGCACGCGGTAGTGTCAGTTTGTCCTAAATCTAACCCAAAACCACTGATTTGGACGGAACTCCGCACACAAGTATCCAAACACAACACCGTCTAAACTTAGAGATGCGGAATGTCGACCCGGACGCCGCGACTATCACACGCATAGGTCTGGCATTGATTAGCGGTCAGACGATGCAAAACATGTAAATCGGGCTTAGGAGCCAGTCCACCGAGAAAACTCGAACGACTACAGAAAAACTGCAAATCATCCCTGCAAGCACCTGGGATGTCGTGGCAGCTGTGTGGCATGTTTTGGTGGGTGGAGCCACCACCCGTCGATGCTCCAGCGCTAACTGAGTCCGCATAAGGGATCTCCATGAGTATGGATATGGCCGAGTGGTCATATTAAGCTGTAGAAACAGACGGGGACGACTCACGTTACAATACTCCCCATGACGGATGGTGGGCATGTCCATACAGGTGCATAACTCACACAAGTATGCAACAAGATGCTCAACAGTCCATGTTCTCATACCCCACTCTTAGCCACTCTCAGGCAAGGGGCGAAGCCCGACAGAGTGCGCGGAAAGTTCATGGTGGCCATTCTAAAACGAATGGCCACCATGAACTTTCCGCGCGCAAGTGCCTTGGTTAAGAAGTCAGCCTGCTGCATGTCCGTGCTGACCCTGATGACGGAGATCACTTGTCGCTCCACAAGATTATGCAAAAAGTGATGCTCAATTGCAATGTGCGTCGTGCGTGCATGAAACACACCAAAGTACTATGCAATGGCAAGAGCACTCTGGTTTCACACTGCAGAACAACACAAGGCGCAGACTGATGCAATTCACGAAACAGAAGTTGTAGCCATACCGCCTCAGCAGCCCGAGCCCCAAGAGCAACATACTGAGCCTCTGATGAGTTACGTGCAATGCAAACTTGCTTGCCACTCTGCCATGACACTAGGGTGCCACCCAGAAGGAACACGTAGCTTGTACACTTGCGCCCATCAGGACTCCACGCCCAGTCACCGTGTGTGTAGCCGTCGAAAGCAGAGTCCAAGGTACGGTGTGAAGACCACGTACCATACCACAACCGCGTGAAGGGCTCTCGCTCGATCACACTGCGAAAAACTGCACAAGGAGGTTGACCAAGAAGGCAATGTCGAGTCCTGTGGTAGTGGCCAAGTACATCAAAGAGCCAATCAGGTACAAGTACAGGATCACGTCCACTGTCTCCCCCACCTGTGTTGGATCACATCTTCAGAGCATGCTGCACGTCAGATGTGATGGGGGTGGAGGCTGTGGGAAGAACACCAAGGAGGTCATCAAATCACTCCCCCACGACGCTCGCATAACGTGCTTGATGCAGCAAGAGTGTCCGCCACTCACGATCACGCACGATCTCCATCCCGAGAAACACAACTGCAGGACCAAGGTTCTTCATCCTATAGGCAGCCTTTAGGATTGCCTTGGCCTCCTTCACGGCCTCCGTAGAAGGACATGCAAGCAAGAGATTGTCCACGTAGACCAGGATATCGGTGAATCTCCCAGTTGTGTCTCTGAGAAAGAGGGATGGGTCGGCGTCATTTTGCACGTATCCGGCACGTGTCAGTGTACCGGTGATCTCCAAGTTCTATCACATGAATGGCTGTTTCATGCTGTACAAGGCCTTGCACACGCACCAGAATTTTTCATGGACCTTGAATCTAGGTGGTTGGACCATGTAGATATCCTCCTCTAAGGTGCCATAGAGAAACGTGTTGTTCATATCCATCTGGTGCAGCTCCCAGTCGTGGTGAGCAACAACCCCAAATACAGCAGGAGCGCTGGCCATGCGGCCAACGGGTGCAAAGGTGTCAGTGAAATCTACATCCTCAACCTTTGAGAATTCCTTGGCCCTCAAGCAAGCCTTGTATTGATCCAGTGTGCCATCAGGCTTCACCTTCTTGCAAAAGACCCACTTGGCCTGTGCAGCCTTCCACCCATGCGGGAGGTTGACAAAATCGTATACCCCGTACTCATGGTTGGCTCTCAGCTCATCCTCACAAGCAGTACGCCACAAGCCTGCATCCAGAGTTGAGAGTGCCTCCTTCAATGTGCTTAGATCAGGCGTGGCAAAGACGGAAGTCTCCGGACTCGGTTTGACCATGACAAGGTCGGCTATGGCATCACAAGCGACTGAGAACTCTCGCGAGACCAACTCCTTGCCGACAGGACATGCTAGATGCACCTCAGTGTAGTCTGCCTAGACACTCAAGCCAAGGGCCTTTGTGCCGGGCTCGTCACTATGAACACTACGGATCGGGCATCTAGGCACTAGGACAGCAGTCCGCTGAGCCCTACAGGCCAGTGGTCGGAGACGACCACAGAGCGTGAGGGAGTAGCCTGATGTTGAGGTGCTCACCTCAGGCTGCGGAAAAGGCTACTAGGCCATAGGCGTAGGGGAAAATGGTACATGCACGGGAGTGGGTATGATAGAGGGGACTGACACTGGCACAAGATCAGGTGTGCCATAGGGGTCTGGCACAGGCATGGGATCAAGTGTGTTAGAGGGGAACAACACTAGCACGGGATCAGGCGTGCCAAAGGGTACCGACACTGGCACAGGATCAAGTGGGCCAGAGGGGAATGATGAGGCTATTGGACCAACGATGGCCGGATCATCAGCAGCCGGAGACCGGAACGCAGGTGAGGAGGTCCGGACAGACCCATTTGCAGGACCAGACTCTCCGATCCGTCGGGAGGCCATACAAGTCAGAACGTGTTCAGCGACCAGCGACAGAATGCTTGACAAGTTGCAATAGGTAAGAGCCTAACAAAAGAGAGAATCTCAAGAGTGGACAATGCCGTGACGAGCAGGGTCCCAAAAACGCNACGATGGCCGGATCATCAGCAGCCGGAGACCGGAACGCAGGTGAGGAGGTCCGGACAGACCCATTTGCAGGACCAGACTCCCCGATCCGTCGGGAGGCCATACAAGTCAGAACGTGTTCAGCGACCAGCGACAGAATGCTTGACAAGTTGCAATAGGTAAGAGCCTAACAAAAGAGAGAATCTCAAGAGTGGACAATGCCGTGACGAGCAGGGTCCCAAAAACGCCAGGCCTTTGACCACGGGGAGATGCTGAGGAAGGTACATATGTGTCCCCGAGGTGAGACCTTGGACCCTTGCTAGTCCTTGGTGTACCAGATGCATGCGAGGGACCCCCAAACGCGGGCGAGACGGAGATCAACACGATTGCCGAACCACAAATCGTATGGCGTGACATGGCCTGGAAGCGGACCATGCAGCAAGCGGTTCCAGACCCACGTCATGTAGGAGAAGCCATCAAGGGCAAATGAGTATGGAAGACCACACTGAGACTGCATAGCGTGAACTGAATTCTCCATGGTGCAATTCCAATGCTCACAAAAACCATTCTAATGTGGTGTAACAGGGGCGAAGAGCTGGTGGAAAATGCCATGCTGAGGAAAGTAAGCATCCATCTCGCCAAAGAACTCGCCATCACAATGCGAGCGGAACGAGTGCAGGGTGTGACGAGACTAACACTTAGGCATCACAAGCCACGGGCAGACCACCAGTGCGTCATCGCTTTTGTCGCAAAGGCTATGGACCCATCGCATCCGGGTGAAGTCATCGGTCAGGGTGAGAACACATCAACCCCGATGGGCAACTGGGAGAGGACCGAGAAGGTCTGAGTGGATCAACTCTAGTGGGCACAGTGCCGGGGAAGAGGAGTCAGGGTAAGAGCAGCGATGCATCCTTCCCATGGCACAAGAATGGTATGCAGTATTGGATGGCTTCTCAAAGGAAGCCGCGTCAAGACTGAGGGCTGGCTAAGTTTGAATGAGCTTGGACACAGTGTCCGAGTTCACATGGCAAAGGCGACGATGTAACAAGCGCTGGTGCTTAAGGGAGAGAACACCAGCAACAAACACATGTACAGAAGAGCAAGGGGGAGAAGAAATAGAGGAAATGCAACAAGGCACATGATAGAGATCATCAACAATAGAGGCATGAAGTACGATGGCACGTGTGTCAAGAGCAGTCACTCTGGCAGAGTCAGCTGAGTGCTCAACAGTGAGACCCTTCTTGGTACATGCACGAATAGAATGTAGGCTGAGCTCAAGAGTAGGGACAAAGAGCCCATCGGAAATGAATAATGGGCTAGACGGACCATCAATCTGCACAATCCTAACTGCCTATACAAGCAATGACTGACGAGACCCTGTGCAAATGGACCGAACGGACGCAACTGGACCGAGCACAACGAAGTTACTACAATGAGAGGTCATGCGATGGATGACACCAGAGTCAATGATCCAAGTGCCACTCCGGTCACGACCAGTCGTCGTCACTCACCAACATGAACACTCAGNCTTCTTGGTACATGCACGAATAGAATGTAGGCTGAGCTCAAGAGTAGGGACAAAGAGCCCATCGGAAATGAATAATGGGCTAGACGGACCATCAATCTGCACAATCCTAACTGCCTATACAAGCAATGACTGACGAGACCCTGTGCAAATGGACCAAACGGACGCAACTGGACCGAGCACAACGAAGTCACTACGATGAGAGGTCATGCGATGGATGACACCAGAGTCAATGATCCAAGTGCCACTCTGGTCACGACCAGTCGTCGTCACTCACCAACATGAACACTCAGCCACAAAACACAGTGCCTTTGCTGGACGCGTAGTAGAGGACTCAGGACAACAACGAATAGCAAGGATCTGTGACTTGTCAAGCTAATCGATGCCGTCAGGTCCATCCTCAATGCAAGCCAATTGAGTGCCACCACAAGCATCATCACGAGCAATGCATGCAGTAAGATAAGATGTCTCGGAACCACTCGGTTGTGACAACACACTCGCACCTCCCTAAGTACGAAGCGCCAGCAGTTCACGAAGCTCGGTGATGGTGCGATCCCGAGGGTCCATATCAGCGCTGCCACCTGGTGAAATGGATGCGTCTGCTACAATCGTGGTTGCGGCGCACCAGGCCCGTGTGTCACTCGAGGTAATCCATTTTGTGTGTGTCACATCAGGCTGCGCATAATCCGATTCCATTCAAGAGGCTGCTCACACTCCGTGTAGCGGTAAGCGCCTCCACCGTTGTAGCAATGGACAGATTGTCCACTGCTACTACTGGCCTACTGGTGCTACTACTGCTATCTCTTCCCGTGTCACTTTTTCCCCTTCTTACCTTATGCGGCCATTGCAACGCCTTGAGTGTGGTTGCTTGGAGTAGAGGAGGAGGAGGAAGAAGCGGTGGAGGTGGGACTGGTGAATAGGGACTGAGGTGAAGGAGGGGTCGTAGTCAGTGCTGCAACAAGTGGACTCTACTGATGGGCAATAGGAACCTCATGAGACGATGTGGCTTGGAAGTTGTAGCGATGCGCCCACGGAAGCAACTACATTCACACCGACGACGCGAAGAGGGCCACACGGTCGAAGCCCGTAAAGAGCTTCACGTGTTCCAAGTGCGCCCCCATCATGATGGTATCGAGTGTCCATAGCCGCGTCTCGCCACCAGTGCCAAGGCGCATGTAAAGGCGCATCGCGCGCCTCCAGCAGTCAGCTCCAAGGTCCGTGGGACCCTGATGGAGGGAGTGAAACTCACGCTGTCAGGCCGTCCTTATGGTATGGGTCTTTATAGCGAGAAGTGTCAGAGCTAGCTCCCAACCTTGGCGCGAATCAACTCTAGTCCCTGTCCCGGTGTCCCCCAAGAAGGGACAAAAGTGGACCGCAGTCTCTCGCAGCATGGCTAAGAGTAGACCACGCATCGCCCTCATTGCTGTCTCAACCTGGTGAGCATCGCGAGTCTGAAATTGGCTGTGGTAATATGGTCAGACTCCCTCAGAGGTAGCCCACACCTTAAACAAGATCTCCCAACAATCAAAGCCCTCCTCCGTATCATAACGGGGTGGAACAAAGTCCCTGCGTCATAGCTCAATGGGGAGGGCGAACTTAGGCTCGAGAGGTTTTGGACGAGGTATAGGGAGACCACTAATGAGATAACGCCACAAAGGGTGAATGATGCTGAATGACGTGCCTAATGCTTACAGTGAGAAGGTGGCGGAGTGAAAGGTTGTAGCCCCAGACATAGCTCACAAAGACGCTCCTCGAGCACACCAATCTCGTCCTTGCGTGTGTCATCCTCTACCTCCTCCTCATCCCAAGTGTCAACTTGTGATGAGGGGTGCTGAGGCTGCGGCGCTGTGTAGGGCGTAGAGTGCTGAAAGGATGCTACAACAGTAGTAGATCTTCCTGGTGGCTGCTGTGAGGGCCCTGATCGACCCTGCAGTAATTGTGCGATCTCCTACAACGCGTCAGATCTGCCGCTGCTGCTGCCGGCACATCTCATCCTGCGTCCGACGAAGCTCCTTCATCACGAATGACTGTGACCATGGACTCATAATGCCTGAAGAGGAGGAGGAGGGGTCTCTTGACGCTTTGCCCTTGTCACGCACAGGCGCCATCGTAGTGCTTAATATGGGGCCGAATATGAAAATGCGAAAAAGGAACTAGCTAGTGCGCAAGTTGGGACAATGGCAATTTTGATGCAGCGTGGGGGAGCCCACGCTCGTTGGTTAGTCTGCCCTCTTAGTCTGCTACAGTAAACTTTATGTCAGAGAGCTTTGATTTGTTACTCAAAAGTGCGCACGCCAAAGTTAGCACCAGAAAGCAGCTAGAATGAAGCAATGACTGATTAGGAATGAAGAATGAACAACCAACTAAGACCCCTCCCAGTAGGCTCACCTCAGCTCTGTGAGGCTTTCTACTAATAAAATCAGCCATCTAGGAAAATCCTAGCATTATCCTGTCCGGCAGAATTTTCCTAGGTGAGATCTGCCACACACCAGACAGCCCCAAACCCGGGCATTGTCCGTTTTGCCAAAAACCTGGAACATACCAAATTAACCATGCTGTGAACAAGTTTGTGCAGTTAGAATCAGCAAGAAAAATAGCTACGAGGAGTTACAACTGTCCGAATTCAGGCGCCGGCTAAATTGCTCCCGAGAGCCAACTACGACTACTAATGACCTGACAGCCAAGCGTAGTTGTCGATGGAGCTGGTCGTGCAAGGGTGCAGTATCAGAAGCATGAGGAGGAGAAAAACCACATGCTTGGCTTCACGTCGACACGTCCAGTCCAACAAACAGCGCCCCATCGGCATCAGCGTCCATCCAGTCGTTTGCACAAGCATGTACACCAGCCAGGAGGTCACAATATGAGTCATTGAGGCAATGCACAGATCAAACAACACCGGACATGGAACTGACATAGTTTCTCGAGGATTTGAAATCTTCAGAAAGTTTGATGTTTCGACCTCAAAATTGCTGACGTCAGCAAATCTGACGATGACGTCAGCGTCTTTACGCTAGCAAAAAAAAGCTAGCGTTTTTTTCTGCTGGCGTATTGTACGCCAGCGGTTTTCTTAGGAAGTCACACGGACTCCGCGTGACTGGTGGGGGTAACCGCGTCATCCCTTGCCCGCTACTATAGAGGGGCTGCATAGACTTGTCCTGCTTTTGCGTAGTGTTATGCACCTTCTACGCAGCTGCATAACAGTACTGCGCAGCAAGAGTGTTGCGCAGCAACAATGCTATGTAGCTGAGGATAGAGGATCCTGATAAAAGGGGGAGAGCGAGGGAGATGGGAAGCACGCGCCAAGCATGCTAGAGGCAAAACACCATGGATGCTTGAGAGGAGAAGAGTCGCGGAAGAGCGAGTAAGAAGAGAGAGAGAGCAGCTCAGTTCCAAAGAATGTGCTAGCGGGGTGACGAGCGGGTAGGCGGCGAGCCCAACCTTTCTCACACCCATGCACAGTGGGATCCGAACCTCGGATCTCACCCACGCATTATCCTCACACCTGCAACCTAGCAAACCCGGGAAACAACCCGGACATAAAGCTCACACAGTTCCACTAGGAAACCTAGTGTCAACAATCAATCAGATTATGCAAGCCTGTGCTAGAGATAACCCAGATGCATCCTGTGAATGTGGCTTTGGATGGTCTCATCGGGAGCCGACACCACGTGGGCGGCACCATCAGCGCCAGCTTCACTTCAGTATCAATCACCTGCGTTAGTGTGATGAGTGTGCAGCGAGGCCAGAGGTCACAATACATTTGTGGGACACAAACCAACACTCCCCCATGACCCACAGCCGACGCACAGCGACACGGATTCACAATCCCAAACAAGTGTCACAAGGAGTGACATACAATTGTACATGTTCGTCAGGAAGTCTGCTCGCTGCTGTCGTGTATCAACCCAGACGACCTGGACATCACCTGCAGCAATGCGCTCACGCACAAAATGATGCTCAACATTTATGGGCTTTGTGCGTGTGTGATGCATGCCATCATGTTCAGGAATTGCATTAGTGCTTTGGTTATCACAGTGCAATGTGATGTAGCGGATGGGGACGCGCAGTTGCTGCAGCAAGCGACACAACCATACACTCTCGCAAGTGCCTGCGCTGAGAGCAACATACTCACCCTCACTGGAGCTCTGGGCCACACAACCCTGCTTACCACTCTTCCACGACACAACGGTCCCTCCAACTCGGAAGATGTATCCTGTACGGCTGCGTGCGTCCGTGTCATGTGCCCAGTCGTTGTCTGTATATCCATCCACGACGACAGATGGTTGTGCGCAATAGCACAGTCTAGTGCAAGTAGTAGAGAGGGCATACCTGACAATGCGCAAAGCAACCTCCATGTGTCGGGCTTGGGGGGCCTGAGAGAACTGGGCCAGGAAGTTCACAGAGAAGGCGACATCTGCCTTGGTCGTGGTCGCCAGGTACATCAGTGACCCAATGACACGGAGATAGTCGGTTACATCGACCGTCTCCCCCAGCTTTGACACATCCAGTGTCTTGAGCAACCTCTGGCCTCCTGGGGTCATGGGCATGGACGCAGTGGGTGTGGACTCAAGTAGTGAAAAAGAAACGCTCACCCAAATTATGGGCGTACGTAGCCTGATGAACATGGAGCGTGCGACGAGAACGATCACGCTCAAGCTCCATGCCCAAGAAGACGCGAGCAGGGCCCAAGTCTTTCATCTTGTACGTGGACTGCAAGAGCGTCTTGACTGACTGGACATCAGTCTGACTAGGCGATGCTATCAGCAGGTCATCGACGTAGACGAGGACAGCGACGAACGGGGCCGAGGGTGGACTGACAAAGAGTGATGGATCCACCGTACTACATCGGTGGCCTTCTTTCTCAAGAGTGGACGTGATCTCTTTGTTCGAGCACCGTGGCGACTGCTTCAAGCCATAAAGAGCCTTCCGTAGTTGCCAGACTCGGTCAGTGCCGTTGGAAAAGCCGGGAGGCTGGATGATGTAGATCTCCTCATCCAACTGTCCGTGGAGGAACACATTGTTCACATCCATCTGCTCTAACTCCCAATCATGGTGAGCCACAAGACTCAACAATGTTCTGGCAGTGGTGTACCGCCCGACTGGTGCGAACGTCTCGTCGAAGTCAACGCTGGGGACCTATGAGAATCCCTTTGCCGTGAGGCATGCCTTGTATTTGTCGAGTGCACCGTTGGGCTTGTACTTGCGCCGAAAGACCCAACGGGCATCGATGGATTTGCGCCCAGGTGGTAGATCGACAAGCTCATAGACCGAATGGTCATCAAGGGCATTGAGCTCATCACACATTGCAGCCTCCCATTGCTGGGCATCGGAGGCTGCGCTTGCTTGACGTACAGTGGTCGGTTCAGGGGGCAAGGCACTGGTGACCGACGTGGCGTGACACTCCGCAATGCTGCTCAAGACAGTATCTTCAAAGGCCCGCTCATGTTGAGAGGCGAGAAGCGTGTAGCCGAGGGCGGAACTGGGATTGACGACCCCAGTAGCCAAGCCCAGCGCGTCCATGCTGGTGGGGAGAACAGCCGAGTGGGCAGGCTGAGATGCAGGCTGAGACGGAGGAGGGGGTGCCTCGGGTGTGGAGGCGTTAGAGCGACGGGGTAAGGCACAAAGACGCACACTGCGGATGAAGGGCGAGATAGGGGTAGAACCAGTGGGAATGTGCGAACGTGGGTCAGGCGCCCGGACAGGAGAGGGCACGTGTGAAGGGGCGAGGGGAGATGTGCCTGGGCTGGACAGGACAACGGGAGACGAGGTAGACTGGGCAGAGTCAGCGACCGGAGACGATGGTACGTCAGAGGGGCTGGATGACACGTCAGAGGAAGAGGGCACAGAGAAGGTAGGGACAGGTCCTGACGACGAGGACGGCAACGAGGGTGAAAGGTGCGGTGCGGCAACAGGGACTGCCGAGCCAGCAGGACCGACATCCCCCCTTAGCCGAAAGAGAGGGAGGAGGGAGGAGTCAGGGGACAGGCGAGCGAGATCGCGAAGGAAGACGGATTCAAAGAACAGAGCATCACGAGACTTGACGACACGCTGACAAACAGGGTCCCAGACACGCGAGGCTTTAGACTGCGCTAAAACCCCGAGAAAGGGACACAGACAACCGCGAGGGGACAGTTTCCCATCGTGGAGATCCTCGGGAAGCCAGTCAAAAGCAATGCTACCCCAGACCCGAGCAAGACGGAGATCGGCTCGATGACCATGCCAACGCTCAAAGGGTGTGATAGTGCGGGGTAAGGGACCGTGGGGAATACGGTTCCAGACCCATGTCATATAGCACATGGCTTCAAAAGCAAAGAGCGGCGGCAGGCCGGATTCAGACAGTAGTGTGTGGACACCGTCGGCAAGTGTCCGGTTCCAACGCCCACAGACACCGTTTTTTTGGGGTGTGTAAGGAGCGGACGTCTCCAGATACACCCCACGAGACTCGAGGAGACGGGCGGTGGGACCAAGGAATTCATCGCCACGGTCGCTGCGGAAGACTCGCAGCGACCGTTGACATGCACGCTCAGCCTGAACAAGCCATGATTCAATGACGGAACAAACATTACTCTTCTGACGAAGAGCGAACACCCAACAAAAGCGAGAGAAATCATCAGTAAGGCACAAGACGTAGCGACCCACGTCACCAAGGTCATGAGGCAAAGGCCCCATGACATCCGCATGAACATGGTCAAGAGGATGTGTAGAGTGAGACTCAGAAGGAGAGAAAGGAGAGTGATACATCTTGTCTTGTGCACAGTCAAGACAATCAGCAGGACAAGGAGCANGGAAGGTAGAGGGCGAGAGGCCAAGAGCAGGCTGGAGACGCAGCATGCTGTGAATAGCATCGGTGTGAACATGACCAAGGCGACGATGCAAGAGACGGACGAGGTTAGGAGCGAGGGAGGGTGTAGCGTGAGCAAGAGCGATGCCGACGGCAGGGGCGGAGGGGGCGTGCAAAGGAACCCGATAGAGTTTGCCACACTTCATGCCACGGAGGACAACACGGGTGGAGTAACAAAGACAGACAGTGCCAACACCACAGCTAGCAGTGAAGTCCATACCTTGTTCATCTAGGGATGGTACAGACAGCAGGCTGAGCTCCAGCGAAGGTACATATAGGACGTCAGGCAGATACAGTGCACCACTGGGTCCGACAAAATGCTCGACGCCCACACCCTGAACCGGAAGCAACTGACCAGGCCCAGTACGAACAAAGCGGACAGAAGCGGCGGGGCCCAACGAGACGAACGAGGAACGCATTCGCGTCATGTGGTGGGTAGCCCCAGAGTCGAGGACCCAGAGTCCACTGGACACACGCACAGACGGTAGGACACTGGAAGTGGCGACAGTGCCAACGGAGGACGGAGCAAGGGTACAAATGGAGAGACCACGAGGAAGGAAGTCAGACTGCCAATGCTCAATCCACGGAACGGACATACACAAAGCACCAAGGACGTGACTGGGAGGATCCCCACGAAAGACACTGTCAGTCTGACACACAAGACCTTTGGTCAGCGATGCAACACCCTCACCATCCTGATCGCGAAGGCGGAGAAGCTGAAGGAGTGACTGCTCAAGATGGCACTCGCGATCCCCGTGATCGCATCCACAGAGGCGGGCGGAGCTGGAGTAGACGCGCCGAAGGAGGGAACCACGGCGGCGCGGTGTAGGCTGATGACGGGGGACCAGCATACGCAGGGGCACCATAAGGAGGTGGTCAGCCCCAGGGGTAGGGGCCAGGCACAGGAGGCAATGGCACACTAGAGGCGGCCAAAGCCTGGGCCTGGAGAGAGGTGGATGAGCGCAATGGGGCACTGGCATCGGAGGGCGATGGTGCAAAGGAGGAGCTGGAGGTGCGCGTCCAATGAGTGCGCATCACCCGGGCAAGGCGGAGGTCATCCGGTGGAGCGGGGCAAGTCCGGGCAGAGTGCTCGGTCGAGCCACAGTTTTAACACACGACGGCACCCGGAACACGCGAGGAGGCAGTAGCACCCTCGTCCTTACCCTTGCCCTTGCCCTTGCCCTTCCCCTTGCCTTGTCCACGACCCTGGGAAGCAAGGGCATAGGCTGGGGAGGACAAGGAAGAGTCGGCTGAGGCGGAGGAAGGTGCAACAGATGAGGAGGGTGCAGCAGTGGTGGTGAGCGCAGCAACACAGGTGACGGCAGAGCGATGGAGACGCTTGTTCTGCAAGCTAGTCCACCAAGTAGCAAGGCGCTCGGACGTAGAATCCTAAAGCGCACCAATCCCAGGGGGCGACTTGGGCGGGACCAGTTGCGAGGGAAGGCGCTCAGGCTCATCAGCTTTGACGTCGCGGAGAATATCCGAGAGCTTAGGAATGAGACCGTTGACCATGGTCAGAACGGTAGAGAGTTGGCCAGGTGCTGCGTCGTCAAGTCCACGAAGGAGCTTGAGACCACGAGCCTAATAGGCATCGGCGGTCTCATCAGGTCGCATGAGGAGCGTATTAAACTGGACCGTAAGCGCGCTCGGAGCGGCTTGGCCAGTGACGGTGGTACGACGACGCAGCATGGCGTATGCGCCAATGGGGTCAGCAGGGCGCTGGGTAGCAGGGTCAGCATTGAAGGTGCCAACATCATCAATCAGCGACTCAGGTGCAGCGGCGATGAGAGCGCGGACAGCACGGGCGGACTCTGCACCAAGTGGTGTGAAGGGAGCAATAGCAGGGGAGTAGTACTCCCACAGGTGCTCTCCCTAAGCGTAGGCGCTGAAGTGCACTTCCCAAGAGGTGAAGGCGAGTGCAAAGGTAAATGCAGGTGGCTGGGAAAAAAAGTCATGCTGGCAAGGCGCAGGCAGAGTGGAAGCAGTGGTAGCAGTGCCAGTGTGCGCAACAGCAGAGGTGCTAGAGGCGGAAGGGGTGACCGCTTGAAGAGTGGGGTTAGCTTTGGAAGGGGAAAGAGCAGACGAGAAGGCGGCGAAGGACAATAGCGGCCAACTCATCAGCAAAAGCAACGTGGTTCTCCTCAACAAGCTTAAGACGATCCTCAGCCTCCTGCTGGGCCTCGCGGGCAAGGGCCAGCTGGCGCTGAAGGTTCGCAATGACTGACTCGTCGTCACCGGGCATGGTGACGACGTGCGGGCTCTGCCGGACAGATTTAGGCAGACTTTTCGTAGCCCCAGTGGGCATGGGAAAAATGGGGTTGCCTGAGGCAAAGGATAAAAATGCTGCAGAACAGCCCACCCCAAGACAGACAGGACAAGCCACCTCACAGAAGGCAAGCAAAGAACGCAAGCAAGTACAGTGTGTAGGGAGTCAAGAGGTGGGAGTCAAGCGGATGGGCTGCGAAGGAAGGCAAGGAGATATGGGACTGCAGCTGTGGTTGCTACAGAAAGGATGGCTACTATAGATGCGGCTGGAACCACAAGAGCAAGAGCCCCAGTGGTGAAGGCAGCACCGAGAGTGACGAAGACGTTCGCAATAGAAACAGCCGCAGTAACGAAGCTGGAGCCGGCAGATGGGGCAAATGCGGTGGCTGCGACGGCAGCCGACGTAGAAACGCGGATGGACAATGCGGCGGCAGCTGCAGTAGATGCAGTTGAGGCCGTCGCCGATGTAATGACAGAGGCTGCTGCTGAGATTTGAGTGCATATGTCAGTAGCGGCTACAGCAATGGGGCCAACGACGGCTGCGGCCTCGATGTACGCCTCGATGGAGTGCCCGGCGGAGGTTGCTGCAGGAGCGCGTGAAGCCCTAGCGGCTGCTGCGAATGTAGCTGCAGCCATTGCAGCTGCGACTCTGATGGATGAAGTGGTTCGTGTAAGAGCACCCACAAGACTAACAATATCCTCTGTTAGTGCTGTGTACANGCGGATGGACAATGCGGCGGCAGCTGCAGTAGATGCAGTTGAGGCCGTCGCCGATGTAATGACAGAGGCTGCTGCTGAGATTTGAGTGCATATGTCAGTAGCGGCTACAGCAATGGGGCCAACGACGGCTGCGGCCTCGATGTACGCCTCGATGGAGTGCCCGGCGGAGGTTGTTGCAGGAGTGCGTGAAGCCCTAGCGGCTGCTGTGAATGTAGCTGCAGCCATTGCAGCTGCGACTCTGATGGATGAAGTGGTTCGTGTAAGAGCACCCACAAGACTAACAATATCCTCTGTTAGTGCTGTGTACAGCTGAGCAGCGGTGACCTCCGGGTTGACGTGATCCCCCCCAGAAGAAGGGGTTGGGGAGAAACTTACCGGACGGTGACGTGAAGCTCTCACAGTTGGTGTCGAGGCAGACTCAGACGCACAGTTGCTGCTCATGCTTCTGCGACGACGCTCGCGGCGAGGCAGCACCCCCTCTCCGTGGTATTCGCCAGACGGGAACGCTCCGCGACTGTCACGATTCGCCAGCGTGGCAGCTACCGCACCGCCGGAGCACTGAAGTGATGAGGTTGGCGTGGTCGGCAGCACCGGCAGCACGACGCCACTAAGGTTGCCATTGTTGCAATGCAGCAATTGCTGCAACGTGGCTCAGAGTGCAGCTGCTGCGGCTGCAAGCGGCTGCGACTTAGAATAGTTGCTCCTGCGTGGAGCGCGGCTGCTTGCAAGCGGCTACTGTTGCTGCGTAGATTGCGAGAGGCTGCTACTTCGAGGTGGCTACTGCTGCGTAGAATGCAGCTGCTTACGATGCAGTTGTTGCGGCTGCTGCAGCTGTAGTTGCCATGATCGTGGCAGCGGGACTTGTAGCGGGCGTTTATCTGTGGCAGCCGTTGGGTAGGATGTGGCGGTGGCAGCGGCTGTGAGTGCTGGCACGCAGTGCAACAGCTATCATCGCAACTGCTACTGTCACAGTCGTGGTCACGCCTGACAATGCTATGATTAAAGGACGCGACAGTGGTGTTGCTTAGAATGCAGCAGCTGTGGTTATGGTTGCTTTGGCTGCAGTGGCAGGACCTACAGCAGTGACAGGAGCTGCTGTTGCGGGTGCGTATCTGCGGTAGCTACTGAGGAGAATGCGGCGGGAGCAGTGGCTGCAAATGCTCTCTCAGTAGTGCAACTGTTGCAGTCGTAGCTGCAACTATCGCAGTCGTTGTCACGGCTGAGAAGGCTGTGATGGTGCTGTTGCTCAAGATGCTGCCGTAGACGTAGCAGCTGCAGATCCGCAGCACCCGTGGACGAGAGCAATCCCGCGGGAGCAAATGAGGGGCACACCCACGACTGTCCGCACGTTGCTCCTCCTGCTGCCCGGCACAAGATGGGTGCGTGTAATGAGCTGCCGTAGGGGGGTGCTTTACAACAGCTCGGCAGTGAGCGTGCTTTACGTGACTGGAATGGCGGCGGAAGCGATGGTGGCGACGGAGACCGGCCACACACCCGGATCGAGCTCTCGATTCGCGAGCTGAATACCTTCTCTCTCCACTGCTTTGATACCAGAGGATAGAGGATCCTGATAAAAGGGGGAGAGCGAGGGAGATGGGAAGCACGAGCCAAGCACGCTAGAGGCAAAATGCCATGGATGCTTGAGAGGAGAAGAGTCGCGAAAAAGCGAGTAAGAAGAGAGAGAGCAGCTCAGTTCCAAAGAACATGCTAGTGGGGTCACGAGCGGGTAGGCGGCGAGCCCATCCTCGCTCACACCCATGCCCAGTGGGATCCGAATCTCGGATCTCACCCACGCATTATCCTCACACCTGCAACCTAGCAAACCCGGGAAACAACCCGGACATAAAGCTCACACAGTCCCACTAGGAAACCTAGTGTCAGCAATCAATCAGATTATGCAAGCATGTGCTAGAGATAACCCAGATGCATCCTGTGAATGTGGCTCTGGATGGTCTCCTCGGGAGCCGACACCATGTGGGCGGCGACATCAGCGCCAGTTTCACTTCAGTATCAATCACCTGCGTTAGTGTGATGAGTGTGCAGCGAGGCCAGAGGTCACAACACATTTGTGGGACACAAACCAACAGTAGCAACGTAAGCTGGCTGCTACGGCCACGGCCACTGCCGCCGTGCTGCTACTACTGCTTCTGCTGTTGTTGTTATGCTATTGTTGTTGCTCACGGCTGCTGACTATGTTGCTGCTCCAAGCTGCTGGCATCNAGCGCCAGTTTCACTTCAGTATCAATCACCTGCGTTAGTGTGATGAGTGTGCAGCGAGGCCAGAGGTCACAACACATTTGTGGGACACAAACCAACAGTAGCAACGTAAGCTGGCTGCTACGGCCACGGCCACTGCCGCCGTGCTGCTACTACTGCTTCTGCCGTTGTTGTTATGCTATTGTTGTTGCTCGCGGCTGCTGACTATGTTGCTGCTCCAAGCTGCTGGGGTCGCTGCATGCTGCCATTGCTCGCAGCCGCCACTGCCAGCTGCTGCTGCGAGCTGATTCTTCCCTTTTTTTGGTGCAGATTGGCAGCCAAACACGGCTGTTGCTGCCACCCGGTGCTGCTGCTGCTGCTCGGTGTGGTGGCGGCTGGAGTTCGTAACTATGGCAGCTCACTCAGTGAGGTGGTAGCAATTACGTGGTGATGTCGTTGCTGCAAACGGTTGCGAAGGGTCCCAAGATACGGGGGCGGCAATGACTCTCGCTGGTGCTGCCGGTGCTGCGTCTCTGTGACACAGCTCAACGAGAGGGGTCTCACCGCTGTGATACCATGAGAAAATTGCTAGGAAGCTTCCTAGACTTGCCGCTGCTGACGTGGCGACACTGTCCAGTCAGCTGGCTCACTAGCAAGCAAGTAGGTGCAAGAAACAGCAAGGGTTACGCTAGGGAGACGCTCAAAGTCTCATACACTTCAATAGCCTAGTAATGCAGAGAGGAATGACAACTGACAAGTACGTATCATAAATACATGCCGCCACGCACGGCGGGTGACGCACGCGACAGTGCCAGTTTATCCTAAACCTTATTCTGGCCGTAACTCTCCGCACAGGTATGCAAACACAACATCGTCTGAACTTAGAGATGTTGAATGTCGAGACAGACGCAATGACTGGTCACACGCACAGATCCGACATTGATCAACGGACAGAGAATGCAAAACATGCAAATCAGGCTCAGAAGCCAGTCCACCGAGAAAACTCTAATGACTACAGAAAAACTGCAGAGCATCCTAGCAAGCACCCGAGACGTCGTGGCAGTTGTGTGGCAACTGCTGGTGGGTGGAGCCACCACCCGTCCATGCTCCAGCGCCAGCTGGGTCCGCATTAGGGATCTGGACCAGCATGGACACGACCGAGTGGTTAGAGTAAGCTATACGAACATACGAGGACAACTCACATCATAGCAAGGTGGGGCATGTTCTCCCCCCACGTGATTCTTCCTTCCACGCGAGAATCACGAGCGAGCGAAAACACTCGTCTTCCAGATCCAGCGAGAAGGCTTGTTTGGTGTTTTTTTCCAACACGCAAGCTCCCACTTTGTACATGCAAAATGTAGTCAAACCCTACCCTGAATTACATGCGAGATTTTATGGGTTTTGTTCTGCGCGGGCTCATGCTGGGCCCCGCGATAGCGGGGCCTAGTAGGTTCCCTTTCGACGCATGGGGAGTATCGGACCACGAACAACCCCCCTTTCAAAGTTTACAAACCACGCGAAAGAGGGGTTTGTGAATGTTAAAAGAAATGTTGACATTTGTGAATGCATGACACCGCTGCATCACATGTAGTGTCGCCATGTTTTTATATGTCGCTATTTGTGGGCAGGGGAGTCTTATTCTCGAAACGCCAGGTAGGGGTCTTATTCTTCCCAATGCCGGATAAGGTAGTTTTGTTCTTGCGAACGCCGAGTAGGGCATACACACAATTGAATTTCGTGGGTAATCCCTATATGTAGCCAAAAGCATTACTCTCATGGACTCAGGGGAGTACAATGCCACCATAAAAAGAAACAACGTGGTGTGCAGCGCTACCAACATTGAGATGTGAAAAATCATTCAAAATGACATGATTGAACAATGTGAATGTGAGCAAGGGTCAACGAACTGCACCCATCCCTCCCGGGTTGAGATCAAAGAGGCAACAATCACAGGAAGCGGAAAAAAGCCAGTCTTCGTGACGATCGTGAGACATGCAACGTGAAAGAAAAGACAAAAACATTGAAGCCAAGTCCCTGAAGTACACGAATTTGGTCCCAATCATCGTCCAAGCCGCACTAATTGCATTNCTAAGGCTGTTAAATCGAGATCGAGACGAGAAATCTCGATCTCGAAGTCGGTCTCGAACCTTTCGGTACGAGATGTCTCGTCCCGTCGGTCAAGACCGAGAAATTCTCGATCTCGTACCGAAGTGCACGTGGCGGGTCTCGATCGCGTACCGATCTCGACCTCGTTGTGCGACGTCTCGAACTTGCACTAGTGAGGGGGCGTTCCGAGAGGCACTTTTCTTGACCGTGGTGATGAAAGGACGGTGGAAGGTTGCGTGGGAGTCGTGACCACCGCATTTTGTCAANACGCATGGGGAGTATCGGACCACGAACAACCCCCCTTTCAAAGTTTACAAACCACGCGAAAGAGGGGTTTGTGAATGTTAAAAGAAATGTTGACATTTGTGAATGCATGACACCGCTGCATCACATGTAGTGTCGCCATGTTTTTATATGTCGCTATTTGTGGGCAGGGGAGTCTTATTCTCGAAACGCCAGGTAGGGGTCTTATTCTTCCCAATGCCGGATAAGGTAGTTTTGTTCTTGCGAACGCCGAGTAGGGCATACACACAATTGAATTTCGTGGGTAATCCCTATATGTAGCCAAAAGCATTACTCTCATGGACTCAGGGGAGTACAATGCCACCATAAAAAGAAACAACGTGGTGTGCAGCGCTACCAACATTGAGATGTGAAAAATCATTCAAAATGACATGATTGAACAATGTGAATGTGAGCAAGGGTCAACGAACTGCACCCACCCCTCCCGGGTTGAGATCAAAGAGGCAACAATCACAGGAAGCGGAAAAAAGCCAGTCTTCGTGACGATCGTGAGACATGCAACGTGAAAGAAAAGACAAAAACATTGAAGCCAAGTCCCTGAAGTACACGAATTTGGTCCCAATCATCGTCCAAGCCGCACTAATTGCATTCCTCAAGTCTCAAACTAACAATCTCAATAAGTCTCAACTTTTGAGGGGTACTCCACAATCACCACTCTGCTGAGAAAATAGTATTGTCCTCTAGTGTCAAGTAAAAGCTTCCATGCGATTTCCATGGAAAAGAGTCAACTGTTGCATAATGGAATGTGAGTCCTATATAAGGCTGTTAAATCGAGATCGAGACGAGAAATCTCGATCTCGAAGTCGGTCTCGAACCTTTCGGTACGAGATGTCTCGTCCCGTCGGTCAAGACCGAGAAATTCTCGATCTCGTACCGAAGTGCACGTGGCGGGTCTCGATCTCGTACCGATCTCGACCTCGTTGTGCGACGTCTCGAACTTGCACTAGTGAGGGGGCGTTCCGAGAGGCACTTTTCTTGACCGTGGTGATGAAAGGACGGTGGAAGGTTGCGTGGGAGTCGTGACCACTGCAATTTGTCAATGTATCGCTAATGTGGCGAATAAATGGATCAAACCACATAGAGAATGAGACAAATTGCCAGTCCGTGCGGAGAATAGACGTGTAGGAGATCTGAATAAAAATCGATCTGCAAAAGAGACGTCAAAGTCGTGCTCATTCAATGTGTCTGCCTCATATTCATCCTGGTTTAGTCGAAGAAAGCTACAAGGTTTGGCGGTAGAAAATTTAGTATTCGCAAACCGTTAAAGTGATTCTACAATGTGTGTCTTCTCACATATCTACGTACCGATCCTACAACCTTCACGTATAAAGGCCTTGGCACACGTGGCAGGTCCACAAAAAAATGCGAGAATGACGCTGCGGTACGAGATTCTCGTCTCGATCTCGCATGACATGTGACATGTCTCGGTCTCGTCTCGTCTCGCGCGAGACAATTCGAGATTGTCTCGTGTCATGCGGTACGAGACAACGAGACGAGACAAAATCGAGACAATCGAGATCGAGACCCGTCTCGATCTCGATTTAACACTTTTAGGACTCCTAAAAGCCATGACCACATGAGAAGCCATGACTGCCGATGGCAAAGTGAGGCAAGGCCACCTTCAGATGTTCACTGCATCTAGACACAAGCATAACAAAAGCATACACATGGTTGCGGATGAATAGATGAGACAGGCCCGCACTTCAGCGGAAAATGGACTCGTGTGCTGATGCTGTGGTCGAGCGTGGCGTAACAAGTCGTCGAATCTCCTCTTTCCGCTCCTTCGTCTTCTTCACTTCTGCTATCCGTGCATTGTCCTCGCGGATGCGCCTTGCCAGCTCCGCCTCTGCTGCTGCCAGTGCCTCCCTCACCGCCGCCCTCTCCCTACGCAACACCGCCACGTCCTTTGCCAAAGCTGCTGGCGTGCGGGCCGCGGGGTCTGTCGTTGACACACTTCGGGCAAGCGGCACACTGGCACTGTGGCCCACCCGATGCCCTGACGCCCTCTGTAGCTTCAGGGCACTGCTGTCGGGAGCGCTGTCACCAACAGGCCCGCCATTGCTTGCCGCTTTGTCAAGGACGGCTAGTTGAGGAACATTCGGAGTCGAACCCGGGGGAGCTGCTGCTTTTGCCGCCTGCTCTGCCGCCAACTCCTCGATCTTTCTCGCCACCTGCTGCCGCAGCTCCTGCTCGTCTACGACTCGCTTGCTTGGAGGAAGCGGCAGAGGAGACGCTGGTACTCCTTCTGCAGTGTTGCCGCTCGCATGGGCCCGTTCGGCGGATGACGTTGGGGGAAAGAGAGAGGAGATGACCTCAAACTCTGCAAACAAGGCGATGGTGTCCGTCTCGACGGCAGACAAGTTCTGCGCATCACAAAAGCCGCCCACATGGAACCGAACACAGAAAGGCACAGAGGCGCACAAGAGTCGACGTCTAGCTGCATGCTCCACATCGTTGCATCGTTTGCTTCACAGGCAGTCGATGTCTGCCTGTGAAGCAAACGGTACACCCTTGCGATGATCACACAAGTCCT
>SZWC01006072.1:69579-82600 GCA_023375785.1 Penium margaritaceum | reverse complement strand
CACACACACACACACACATGCACATGCACGTGGACATGCAAATCCACATGCACACGCAAGTGCGAATGTGCATGCACATACACAAGCCAACGGACATGCACATCGCCTTCGCCAGCAAGCTGAATCCATGCAAGCCCACACGCAGCTGCTGTGCCGCCAAAACCAAACCATGCTGCGTCACAATGGCACGCAGCCACAGCAACGCACCTGAGCTGGCCCTCCGACGGGAGCCAGCTCAGGCTCCGAAATAATCCGTCAAGCATCAGCTGGTGAGTGGGTCGTGCAGTGTGGATGACGCCACCACAAATGTAGCGCAGCGGAATGCAATGCACGGCTGTGCAACGCTTCGCAGCATTCCAGGAAGAAGCAGAACTGACGCAGCGCGATCCTGTTCTGGTTGACGCGATGGAATGCACAACGCGCTCGTCGGCCATACAACGCACCTCAGCCTGAGAGGGCTGCCAATGCGCGCCAGCAGCTCATCGTCCAGGCCAAGGCTCCCCTCCTCCTCCCCCTCCGCCATGGCTGCCTGCTGCGCCTGCTTTGCATACTTCGTGGGAAGTCACGGAGCCACTCCGATGTAGAGATCCTTTTGCTGGATAACTCAGGGCGCGTTTGGTTTCGGAAGCGGTCGTACTCGGATTCCGAGTCGGATTCGACTACGAACAAGTCAGATCCGACTTCGGCGTCCGTCGGGACAGCGCCGACAGCTGCAAAAGCACTCTATCCGGACGTTAGAGCACGAACTGAATCATGGGCCGAGTTCGGTTGCTACGAAGTTGAATCGTTCAACGAAAGGTTTGTGAAGAGCCCGTGAATGCAAGATGGTGACGCAGTTTTGCAGTCGTCGGTTCTTGCGCACGATACTGATTCATCGACCGCCAAAAACTCCCTTGATGTACTCCGTGAATTACGTGACAACAGTTTAGCCGTTGCTTATTGATTCCGTTGGGTGTCGAACGTCTGACCATTAACTTCGTTGTCCGGTTAGGCGTGATGGCTTCGTCGAGTCGCTCCCCGTACCGCGCATCAACTTTCTGACCGTTGAGCGACGAATCGCTACGAGTGACGCTAGGTGCTCGGCAGGCCCCCACTCATCGCTCGTCACCACAACGCCATGGATCCGCCACTACGCCACCGCCTCCAAGCTCGCGAAGCCCTCATCCGTCATGCGCTGCAGCTAAGGGTACTACTACTTGCTATGCTAGGAACCTTTGTTCCAAGAGTTCATTCGTCTTGCCACCGCACGGCTGAACTACCGGCCCATGCACACTAGCAACTTCGGTGGTTTGCCGTGGTTGCACGAGCTCTTACAAGGCAACCCTTAGTGCTCCTAAAACATGTGTCGTATGAACCGCGATGCGTGGTACGACATCATTGCGTTTCTACGTCGCAACATCGCCATTTGTGACACGAGGCTCTCAGTCAAAGAGGTGTTCATGTGGGTCCAATGTGTTTGTCACTCCATGTCGGTGCGTAAATTATGCGAGCGGTTCCAAAGGAGCACTTCAACAGTCAGTTTAGTGATACGCCAAGTTGTTCGTGCAATAAACAGTGTTTCTCGTGAGGTTATCCGTCACCCAGGTGCACATTCCCCATTGCCACAGTCGTGGTCCGGGCTACCTTCCGTGGTTTTCAGACTGTTTGGGAGCCATTAAGGGCACTAACGTTCCTATCGTAGTGCCAAATCTGCGACGGGGGGCATTTGTTAACCAGCATCAACAATTCACCTAGAATATTCTAGGCACGTGGTGATCTGAGGTTTACGTTTGTCATCACCGGGTGAGAAGGATCAGCGCACGACTCACGAATGTTCCTTGACAGTTTGCGCCGTGGGTTTTCAGTTCCGCCTAGAAAACTTTTTGTTAGCTGATGCAGGATTCCCCGAGAGGGCTATGGACTTATGACCCCTTTCAGAGGCTGACGGTACCACCTTAATGAGTTAGGACCCGGTTCTCAAAGACCATAGGATGCTGAAGAACACTTCAACAAACTTCATGCATCCGCCCGGTCCATGGTTGAGAGAAGCTTCGGCGTTCTGAAGGCAAGGTTCCATATCTTACGCGGCATGCCATCCTACCAACCCCGACTATAGGCTCGCATCATTCATTCATGTTTTGTATTCCATAATGTGCTACAAGAGAGGTAAGATGTTTACATGCTAGGCGGGATAATGGAGGGGGGGGGGCACGGTCCGCCGAGGCGACAAGCCATAGTAGGTCGGCGGCACGGAGATTCATGGATGCGGTAGAAGCGCCTGGCAATAGCAACGAACATGTGGAATGACTACGTTTCATGCAATGATGATGAGAACAGCGACAGTGATAATTCAGACATGCAAACATGTTATTCGTCATCATCAAAATTCTCCACATGTGCATACAATCCTCCCTCAAGAGCCTCGTGCTCTATGTCTCCTCCACTAGGAGAATCAGCGCGGCTAACCGCGGTCTCATCTATCTCTTCGCCATCGGGCAATGCTCCTGCCTTGGGCATCTCCCCCGCCACAGCATCCATGTTCAACTTATGGCTTGTGGTGGTGCCTGTCACCGCACCCACCATTGGTGCACTCGAGTCACCTTTTATGATGCGCCATAGCACACGCTGGCGCAAGGACCTGATGGAGTGCACGAAATCTTCACAAAGCTTGTGCTGTTCGTTGAATTCATCCAAAACTACTAACTTGTTGTCTATATGTATATCCTTGTCCAACGACACGAGACGTACGGCCTGACCGTACGTCGTAGATGGTATGTCTTCAGATATGACACATTGAACCTTCGAAGCATGCTGCATGAAGTCCTCAAACTACACCATGTACCGGTCCAAGTGACGCTTACTTCGCATGCGACGTTCCTCGTCGACGGAGTCGTTGTCGATGTCTTGGTCGAATACGTCCTCTCTGGTCTTCTCCGTCTCACCGCTGCTCATCACATTGTCCCAACGCGCTTTGTCGTGGGAGAACAACAGGTTGCATGGTCGTACCATGGCATGACCTTACCCTCCAGTTTTGCTTTCTCCGGATTTGTCTCCTTCACCTCTCCCCACTTGTCGGGTACTAACTCTATTTGAGAAGAGCGACGTTTCAGCGGACCGCCACTCTGGCCCACCAACCCGTAAGCGTGCTTCCAGCATGTATCCAGGGTGGTATGTTCGCATGTGTCATCTTCTCAGTCAACCCCAACTCCAACGACACGGGGTCCACGAGCGAGTCGTGGAGTTTGGTCATCCAACCCGCGGATCCACGGGACATGCTTGCATGGCCAGCTGCAAGTTTGACGAGCACAACATCTTAATCCATTGTCTCAAAGCCCTTGCCAAGGACACCGCTTACGGTTCCAGAAGAACCACCTTAGAAGATTCTTGGTGTGGTCGGCTTGGGGGTGGAGTCGGTGGCCGGTTTTGCTAGGATTATGTCAGGGACGGGCGCGCAATCAAGGATTCGTGGTGTTGCCGGCACGATGCCGGTTGCGATGTAGCGACTTGGGTAGGGAGCCCACGGCACGTGCGCACCTCTTATGTATGTTTGCCAGTCGCCGCCGACGAGTGGACGCATGTTGTACTTGCTGCCAATAACAGATGCACGTGAACCGATGATTTTACGCTGAAACTGAGTAGTAGAATCAAGACGGCTAAGGTTGACCGGCGGCGGCATGGAAAAGGAGGACGTTGTAGAGAGTGGTGGCAAATTAGCAATGGGACTGTGGCCAGTGAAGGAGTTGTTCCAAGTGGACGCCATGGCTGGAGGTGGGGTGAACGATGAGGTTGAAGTGAGAAGTCACTTACTAGTGTGTACCTTTAACACTGGCACGCGACCCTGAGTAGCGTAGGGGTTGGGGCCAAGCGAAACGACCGCGGGGGGAGGGGGGGGGCGGTTGCGGCTCGACGGGGGTGCGCATTGGTTCAAGTGTTTGCGTTCGGACATTCAAATTTTGGTATTTCAAGCCGATCATCACGATCCATTGTGACGGTTAGATTAAATAAAAGTCATGGATGGACTGCAATTGCCTTTCATCAATGAAAGACGATGCAACGTCAAGTCGTAGCCGACTTTGCAGCCTTTTCTGTGACTAAAAATGGTGAGAATTGAGCCCGCAAACGACATCGATGCAAGATACAAGAACAATTAACCGCCAATTCCACTTGTGAATTTGCAACACATGATGCAAACATCAGACTCGCTCGCTGGGAGCCACATCAGCCCACATGTTTGCAAACCGCTAAGTCTGTGGCGGGAAGGATAAAAAAATCCACAATTTCGTAGCAACCGAACTCGACCATGAGCACATGAAGGGACGGTGGAACCAAGTCAACTTCACTTGCAGCAATTCCGCCAAAGCCAAACGCACCTTGAGACGAGTGAATTTGCTACTCCCCCCTTCGTCTATTGCCGGGGTCACAGGCAATCAGATGGGATTTAAAAAAAAGTGCGGGAACTGCAAAACTCAATCCGATGGATAAGCTAGGACGATTGACTAGCCAACACGGTCACGACATCAGCCATCGCCGATGGGTAAAAATGTCAAGTCTTTCCTGCCAAAAGTTCAGTTTTGAATTTGCTGTGCAAAATTGGCAGGTGTTACCTGATCTGAGGGCGGGTGGCTTTCTTTAAATTTGCCAGTTTTGCCCAACGATGACGTCGGCCCATCAGCTCCCTATTAACCATTTTGGTTCATGGGCGCTCATCGGCAATAACATGCACTAACGGCCAGGTGTAACTTTAAAAAAACGCTAGGGTTTAGCAGCCGTACAGAAACATTACCATCACACTCATACGCCATCAGACCTGTCCTGTTTCACGACTAGTTGTGGCGGTGACGATGCTGGCACGAACATGTTGAATCTTTGGAGCCAATTGCGATGGCGTTGAGAGAGTAATGTGAGAGAATAATATTCCGGCACGAACCTTGAGCCGGAACAAACGCCATCAGTAGGCCATTAGCCACTTTTCCTTGTCGAATTTTAAGGCCAAGGTCACTAGCTATCACTAATGGGGTTGATGGGCGGCTCATGGGCCGGTGTCATCATTGTGCAAAAATGGCAAATTTTCAGAAAACTACCTGCCCTCAGATCAGATAACACCTGCCAATTTTGCATAACTGCAAATGCCGCGTTACCCATTGACCAATTTTAAAATTTAGAAATTGAAGTAGTGGCGATAAAGACTTGATGTTTTATCCATCACGAGAGCTGATTTCGTGACCGTGATGGCCAATCAATCATCCCATCTTATCCGTACGATTAAATTTTGCAGTTCCTTCACCTTTTTTCAAACACCATCGGATGGCCTGTGACCCCGGCCTCAACCCCATCAATGATGGCCGGTGACCCAGCCTATTTCGGAATCCCACTGATGTAACCCACAAAATGACAAAGTCCGTGCTCCAAAATATTTAAACTTTCATGCATTGATGTTTCACTTGTTTTAGTGGCTAGATGAATTCAAGTGGTTCATGTACTCGCTACGAGCAATGAATTACCTGATGACCAGTTTTGTGCACTTTGATGCCTTTTCGAGCTGTTGACTAGTTTCAGACCATTGACCTACTATTGTTCATTAATATTGACTGTAGAATTGAGAGTACAGCCACACATAACCGGGGCCACATGGCAACGGACTTGTAAATGGATATGCATACGTTCTTTAATTCAACTTGAACCGGTTTTGGGCTATCGTTGTATTCATCTAGAGCGTGCTTGCTGCCCTCGCCTTTTTGTGGATTCATTCATCCATTTTCTACCCACCTCCTTTCTATTGGCTCGCCAAACGAGCAAAGATGAAGGATGAATAATAGTGAAGTGAGTGAAGAAAGATTATTAGGCTCACACAGATCAACATTTAAGAAAGGAATTTAAGAAAAGACCTTCGGCAAAAATTGGAATCCTTCCACATAGGACATTCCCAAAAACAATTGAGTAGGATGATGGATAACATATGAAATTCAACAATTATGGGGCACAACCTAAATTAGTTATATGTTTGAAGCATGAATTTGCACGCAAAACTGCATGGTCAACCATAAAAAACAGTTGTTTCTACGTAGTAAGACAAATAGTTACGATTGTTTTTTGAAATTGCATTTGAATTATTATTCAAACCGCTCACTAGTTAAGTGGCATCAAATTCATCCACGCTCTCCATGTCTAAGCAAGGCTGGGGTACTTACGCGAACTTTGCTAGAGGGCAAGGCCGTTAATAACGGACAAAAGCGAATGGCGAGGATGACCCAACCATTGCTTACCTGCTCCCAATAATCACGGATTGATGTTTTGTCAAAATTTGGCACTCATTGGGCGCTTGTTGAGAGCTTGTTGGGTGCTGAAATACTATTGCATGTGTTGAGATGGAGATGAACATGCAATAATCTAGTTTACAACGATATGAAGATGGCAAAGCTCCTCATCCGACATTTAGGGAGATGGTACTCGGCAGCTTTCAACTCAATGAAAGGGCTTGACACATTATACATGGGGCATGTCATTGGTGTCCCAAATGTTATTGGAAACTTCCGACAGTGAAATCTTGAAAACTGACAGGTACTAAGCCAAACAGCAAGAGTGAGTGCATACATGTGTCAAATTTTGCCGACCGAACATGCGAACTCAACAATCAAGCAGTAGTCTAGTCAACAACGGAGTCAAAACATTCCTAACCTCACCAATTATTTATTTCTTATGGCTTCAATCTCAATCTAAAATTAAACCCTCAACCTAAGGAAAGGAGTGAATCTTGGGAAAATAGAGGGGGTGAACTATGAATATTATGAATCAGTACTTTGAAATCAACTTCAGCTTAGATGTATCACAATCATGAAAATGGGCATGGATATGGTGATGAAAATCGGTTCGTGTTTGGATACTACTCTGCATATGGATGTAGATATGGATATGGATTTATTTATAAACATAGAAATGGCAATGAGAAAAAACATAGTTATATCCGTAAATTAGCATGTTACATCGTGCTCTATTCATATGTGATCTCTAGGGAATGTCAATGTTACTCTCTGACTCTTTGTACACTTCGTGTATAGTGTTGATGCCTTGCTTTTGTTTGGGGACATTCGTGGTCACTATCAAGTACTACTATCGTGTGTGTGTTTACCTAGCAGAAAATCTATAACGATAACATAGGCATAGTGAATGAAGCCACTAGGGTTAGGCTGGGGTTACAAGTAGTCACTAATGGGGTTGAAAATTTCACGATTGAAGCAAGGTGATGGCCAGGTGATGGAGTTTATTTCATCGCGAAGGTTCATTTTTCTCACCGCCCATGTAGTTGGACCAAATATTGGTCACATTCGTAGCACCATAAACTCCACAAATGGTCGTGAAACAGAGAGGAGTCATGACGTATGATGGTGATGGTATTGGACCTGAGCGGCTGCCAAACCCTAGTGTGGCTAAGAGCCATAATTGGCCATTAGCGCACATTATTCTCCACTAGTGTCCGTCAACAAAGAGGAATGATGGGGAGCTCATGGGCCAAAATTTTCATCATGCAAAACTGGCGAATTCTAATCAAACTACCCGCCCTCAAATTGGATAAAACATGAACAATTTGCACAACTACAAATTTTACGTTACCCAAGGATTCAACTTAGGCATGTGTCACACTGAACAAACGGAACTCACCACAGGAAGTCACGGTGAGTTGAGTTCATATGGCTGCTACACTTGTTCATCTTAAACGAAGTCAAGCCTACTTAGCATAACTCATGGCGCTCACTTTTTTGCATCAAAGTTCATCGAGTGCACATGTGACACCTACTACTTACAAGGAGCATGCATGTTGTGAATTGTTTTTTTTGTTTACCCATGATGTACCGATGTCGTCATGCTTTTGATGACATCGCTTGATAAGATAAAGTTGTTCTTCAATTCAAGATAGGCTAATGATTTAGCATCAGTTTAAATGAACTCTTTTTGTCAAACAATTATGCAACTTGTCAGAGTTTCTATGATTTGTTTCACCCTTGGAGTTGTAGCAGCTTTTTAGCAACTCGTCAACGGTGCCCCACACTTCACATGCTCATCATGGGGTGCGACACAATAACGTTGACAATTCTATGCTAGAAAAACTCTGAAATTTGCTGTTTGGGCCATCAAACCGGAGCGATTTTCTGGCGGCTCTAATGTGATCGTGAATGCCAAAGAAAGACCTTTGACTCGCCATTTTTCAAAAGAGGGATCGTACAACGTAGTTCAAAGTTGGCACAGAGTGGTATGACGCCGCATGAGAGAAAAATGTTAAAATGGCAAGAAATACGTGACATTTTTAACCATCAGCAATGGCTGATATTGTGACCATGATGGCCGTTCACTTCTTTCTATTCTGCTTTGTGCCGTTCCTATACAGTTTACTATGACCACTCGGCTGTGTCCATACTCGTGCAGATCCCTGAGGCAGGCGGCCCTGGTGACACCGGCGCGACGACAGGCGGCGGACCACCCGCTTGGAGCTGACCGACCACTGTTCCAGAGCCCCAGATGTCACCGGGACTCTGTGCTGTGCCTTCTACGTCTTGCAGGCGCCTTTAGACGGACTGGCCATGAGGCCTATTTGCATGTTTTTGCATTGTATGCTCACTGTCAGTCGATGGATTCATGCATGTGACCAGTCGCTGCGTCCGTCTTCTGATTCTACACGTCTAGGTTCAGACGGCGTAGGATTCTGACATGTGTGCGCAGAGTTATGGCCAAACCAGTGGTTTTGGGCCGGTTTTAGGACAGCTCTTGGACTGCCGCGTGCGACACCCGCCTTGCGCCGCGGCAGGTATTTATGCCTTGGACCTGTCATTTGTCATTTCTCTCTGCATATGCTATATTGGAGCATTCTGACACTGTGTCTTGTGTCTCCTAGCCAAAACCTTGTCGTCGTGTGTACGACCTGTGACTGTCGTCACCGTCTGACCAGGCACTGACGCCCGGTCAGCGGCTGTGTTGCTAGGAAGCTTCTACGCACTTTCTCATGGTATCAGAGCAGTGAGACAGTTCTCACTGAGCTGCGCAGCAGAGACGCAGCAGAGTAGCAGCAGTGAGAGTCACCGCTACAGCAGAGTTTTCTGGGATCCGTTGGAGACGGCCGGTCGCCGTCAACGTACTCCACCCACCACGTGAAACCGCAGCTGCAGAGGCAGCAACAGCGGCGTCTACCGCCACGCAGAGGTGTGTGGCGGTTGCGGTGCGTGCAGCCGTCCTCCCACAGCCGCAGCAGCAGAGGAGCAGCAGCAGAGGCGGCGGCCTAAACCCTAAACAGCGGACGCAGCAGCAGCGAGGCAGCAGCGGCGGCAGCTGCAGCGTAGCAACAGCGTCGGCAGCAACAGCGCTGCAGCGGCAGCGGCATAGCAGCAGAAGCGGCAGTCGCGGCCGCAGCAGGAGCGCAGCAGTGGCAGCAGCAGCAGCGCGCGGCGGTGGCAGCCAGCAGCAGCGCGCGGCGGCGGCAGCCAGCAGCAGCTACAGCGCGCAGCAGCAGCCACCGCGCGCAGCAGCAGCAGCAGCAGCGCAGCCGCTGCTACCACCGCTGCACACGCAGCTACGCAGCTGCTGCTGCAGCTGACAGCACAGCTGCAGCAGTAGCTAGGCGGAAGATGCTGCGCAGCTTCCGCGGAGCTGCCGCGCGCCACCGCGAGGCGGCTCCACACGCGGCAGAACCGTGACAACAAAACAAAAAAAAACAAAAAAAAGGGAGGGGACGAGCTGACGTCAGCATTGTTGATTGCTGACGTCATCAGGTCGTGCTGACGTCAGCAACCACTTGCTGACGTCAGCATTACACTTAGCCAAATTTTCGTCCGGAAAGTCAAAAGTTGCCAGCGTTTCAACTCCCCGAGAAACGCTGACCGTTTTGAAATTCGGCAAACTTGATCTGTCATCCCATAGTGAGCGGCGACATGAGTTCGCCCGACGACAAGGACAAGGGACCAGGTGATCCCTCCTCCTCCTCTTCAGAGGTATTGAGTCCTCGCTCGCAGGCCATTGCGGACTTGCGTAGCCAGCAGGAGGAGATGCGTCGTCTGTAGCGAGAGCAGACTGACGCGATCCGCACGCTGACTGAGCTCCTGCGTGCTCAGTCCACGGCTCCTTCGCGGATTTTTGAGGGAGCTGCCGGCGTTGCGGCCTCCACCCAGCACTCGGCCCAGGTGCCCGTGACAGGTGCTCCGCTTGCTTCACCTCCTGGTGTGGTTTCTCCACCACCTGCGGACCTCCTTGATGACGAGCCATTCATGCCAGGCTTCGAGGATGACTCCCAGGAGCGGGAGATTCGTCTTCTACAGGAGCGCCACCGTCAGCTGCAGACGGGTATCCGACCTCCACCCGTGTCCCCGATACGACCGTCACCTCACTTCCCTGGTGATCACCCCCTTCCAGGAGTTTTCCCCGTCTCTCGCCCTCTCAGCCTGCGGTTGCTCTCCCCACGGAGCGGCAGTCAAAGGACTTTGAGGCACCACCTCCACGGTACATCAGCGAGGATGGATTTGACTGCTAGGAGATCCTGTTTCAGGTGTGGGCCAATTCCGAGGGAGGGTGGCCTTACTACCACAGCCCATACCAGTCTACAGATCCAGCACAGGTGCTGATAGCAGCCCGGGCCATGCGAGGACTTCTCTACGCCATGCCACGCGAGACTGTCGTCGACTTCCGCCCCTTCCTCGGCGAGGTTGGCACAGGCACCGGAGCTCATCCTCGTGGAGGCTGGGATCTGGCGTTGTCCCTACTGGCCGCAGAGACGCACGCTACACGTGCGTCACACATTCGTGCTTTCCACTCGCTTCGTCAGGGACCAGCGGAGCCTGCGACAGATTACTGGCAACGCGCCATGCGTATTTACACGCGTCTGGGGACCTCAGGGGGCACACAGCTGTGGGCACTTCGGACGATCATGCTTGGAGTTCGCCTGGAGTACACCGACATCTTCACACGGTACAGCGACGCTGCTCTCGAGCCTTTCTCAGCCACCCTGCAGCTGCTCCCTTGGGCCCATCACCTTTTCCTCCAGGTGACGTTGGCCCGTGAGGCAGCAGTAGCACATCAGGAGACTTCCCTCGTTGCAGCAGTCCTCGTCTCACCACCATCTTCCCTCCTGCAGTCACCCTGATCTACCTCCATCACGACCTCATCTTCCTCCTCCTCTTTGACCCCGTCTACACCCACGCAGACGCAGGGCGTTGCAGCAGCTGCCCAGGGGAAGAAGAAGAATAGGAAGCGCGGATCGGGTCAGCGGCAGCCGTCATCCAGTGGTAGCAGTGGCCGTTCCGTGCACTGCTACAACTGTGGAGGTGCCCATCGCTACACCGAGTGCCAGNGGGCATCACTCGCGGACTTCAGGCTGCTCATGCTGCCCGCAGCGCGCCCGACACATCGCCCACACACTCCTCTGGACACACGGCGACCACGACTACAGTTGTTCCTGCGTCCCCACCAGCGAGCAGCAGTGCTCCAGACCCACGTGACCGCACCATTGCCGAGCTTCGTCATCTTCTGGCGCTTCGCTTTCAGGGAGGTGCAAGTGTGTTGTCATCGTTGATTGGGTCACAGACTGCTTGTTTGTCCGTCCTCGTGACTCGTGATGACGCGTGTGGGGGCGCACAGTCCGCATGTGATGATGATGGGCCTGACTGCACTGACTGGATTCATGAGTCTCACCTTCGTGATGTACGTCGTTCCTTCCCACTGACGGCTCAGCGTCCCTCTGATGCCGAGTGTTCCATTGCTCGTTGTATAGTGACGTCCACCAGTCGTGACTCTGGTGGCACTTGGATCATCGATTCCGGTGCCACCCACCACATGACGTGTCGTCGGAGTGACTTTGTGGTACTTGGTCGTGTCACGACTGTCCGTTTTGTCCGTACAGGCTCTGGTCAGTCCTTACCGGTCCACGGTGTTGGGGTTGTATGCTTTGATGGTCCGTCTGGCCCCCTGTATCTCTCTGACGTGCTGTTTGTGCCTGATCTTGAGCTCAATCTGTTGTCTGTGCGTGCCTGCACTCTGATGGGTCTCTCCGTTGAGCACACCGCTGACTCAGCGACGGTGACTGCTCTTGACACCCGTAGCATTGTCCTGCGTGCTTCAGTCGTAGATGATTTGCACCGCATTGCTCGGCCATCCTCCCCTTGCTCTCCCCCTTCCTCTGGTCGTGTTTTTGTCACTGGTGTTCTATCCCCAGAACACCAGAGGTTGCTTCACCGACGTCTGTGTCATGTGGGCTCCGACACTGTGTCGAAGCTCATACAGACACAGCCTGCTCTTGGCCTTGACGTGGCTTCNTGATTCGCGTTCACGAGCGCTGAGGCCACTCGAGTTGGTCCACTCGGACCTGCTTGGTCCTCTCCCGGTCGAGTCCCTGTCCGAGAGGGGCCGGTATGTTCTGACGCTGACTGATGACTTCACCCGGATGCGGTGGGTCTACAGTCTGCTTTAGAAGAGTGACGCCGCCCTTGCGGTTCGGCTGTGGCTCGTGATGGCTGAGCGTCAGTCTCGCCACACGCTACATACCTTTCGCTCGGATTGCGGCGGCGTGTTCCTTGGTGAGATGGACTCCTTCTTTGCTGAGCACGGCATTTTTCACCAGGTCTCTGCTCCTGCTACTCCACAGCAGAACGGTGTCTCTGAGGGCTGGAACCGCACCATGGAGGATGCGGTCCGCGCCATGCGGTCTGAGTGCGGTCTCCCAGAGTCCTTCGCCTTCGAGGGCTTCGCCTACATGACGTGGGTCTGGAACCACCTCCCGCATGGTCCGCTTCCGGATCATGTTACACCGTACGAGCTCTGGTTTGGCCACCGTGCTGATCTTCGTCTCGCACGCATCTGGGGTTCCCTGGCCTCCGTGTGGTACACCGAGGACCAGCAGGGATCCAAGGTCTCCCCTCGGGGTTGCTTGTGTGCCTTCATCGGCATCTCCCCGCGGTCGAAGGCCTGGCCCTTTTGGGACCCCACTCGACGTCGTGTCATTGAGTCCCGTGACGCGCTGTTTTTTTAGTCTCTCACATACCGTGATCTGACTTCGATCACAGCCCTTTCT
>SZWC01006072.1:19909-36938 GCA_023375785.1 Penium margaritaceum | reverse complement strand
GTGGTGTGGCGTAGCATGGTGTGGTGTGGTGTGGTGTGGTGTGGTGTGGTGCGGTGCGGTGCGGTGCGGTGCGGTGCGGTGCGGTGCGGTGCGGTGCGGTGCGGAGCGGTGCGGTGCGGTGCGGTGTGATGCGGTGCGGTGCGGTGCGGTGTGGTGTGGTGTGGTTTGGTGTGGTATGGAGTGATGGACACTGTCACCATGCATCACAGTTGGCATATTTACCTACTATGTGCGGCATACGGCATGCGGCATGTGGCAGGTGGTGCGGTGTTTCGAGGACACAGACATAGTTCATGTCAACGGCACTGTGGACCCTGCGGCTGACATCGACATCATCAACCTTGAACTCGCCCTTTCTGATCTCTCCCAGGTGCTTGTGCCGTTTCTCTGTCTCGCACAGCGTTTCAGTGCGTCGTGCAACTGCAGTGCATGGCTTGGCATGGTGCATGTGAGGAGGAGGTGAGGTGTTATTGTACCACTTTGTCGCTGGTTTTAGTTCCACTGGAGGACTGCTGAAGTTGAAACACTACCCCCCCCTCCCCCCCGTACCGCTGCCTTTCTTCCAATGAGACTGAGTATATCTGGAGAGGCTTTACACAATTCTGTGCGGTGTGTGAGCAAACGTTGTGCATGCTCTCTACCTGCTCGATGTCAAACTGTGTGACATGTCCTCCATGCATCGCATACACATCGCATCAATATGTCTCATGCATCGTACACACATCACATCAATGTGTGTCATGCATCGCATACACATCGCATCAATATGTATCATGCATCGCACACACATCACATCAATGTGTGTCATGCATCGCATACACATCGCATCAATATGTCTCATGCATTGCACACACATCACATCAATGTGTGTCATGCATCGCATACACATCGCATCAATATGTCTCATGCATTGCATACACATCACATCAATGTGTGTCATGCATCGCATAGACATCGCATCAATATGTATCATGCATCGCATACACACCACATCAGTATGTGTCATGCATTGCATACACACCACATCAATATGTGTCATGCATCGCATACACACCACATCAATATGTGTCTCATGCTTCACATACACACCACATCAATATGTGTCACATGCATCACAGATTGAGAAGCGAACGGAGCGGCTGAAGAAAGGACGGTCAAAAGACCCGCAGACAAAAGCAAAGGTGTGAGATTAGACAGAATAGTGGGAAAGTGCCATGGCTGGTGGACAAGGACGGGTGGGGAAAGGGAAGCAGTTTCTGAAGCACGCATGATGGCCATGTATGTCGGAATTGAGACAATACCTGGTTCTTGGCTTATGTCAACTGCCACTGCGTCAGAATGCTTGTGGTGCTTCGGCAATACAAAATTGATGGAATTCTTTGAGCCTAGNTCAGTATGTGTCATGCTTCGCATACACACCACATCAATATGTGTCACATGCATCGCAGATTGAGAAGCGAACGGAGCGGCTGAAGAAGGGACGGTCAAAAGACCCGCAGACAAAAGCAAAGGTGTGAGATTAGACAGAATAGTGGGAAAGTGCCATGGCTGGTGGACAAGGACGGGTGGGGAAAGGGAAGCAGTTTCTGAAGCACGCATGATGGCCATGTATGTCGGAATTGAGACAATACCTGGTTCTTGGCTTATGTCAACTGCCACTGCGTCAGAATGCTTGTGGTGCTTCGGCAATACAAAATTGATGGAATTCTTTGAGCCTAGCGTCACCATAAACTCCGCCAACTTTCCAACCTCATCAAATTTATCAACTTTATCATCAAACATGTTGCTGCAATGTGCGCAGGAAGAGACAGAGCTAGCCGCACTGGCACGCATCAACGACGCACTGCTGCAAGGCAATGGCGCACGCAGCGTGGAGCTATCGGAGGAGGAGGCACCGTTGGTGCGGCAGCTGTGCCTGCTCACGAGCAAGCCGCTGATTTACGCCGCCAATGTTGCTGAAAACGAGCTTGCCAACCCGTCGGGCAATCGGCATGTGGAGGCTGTCAGGAACGTGGCGGCGGCGGAGGGTGCGGAGGTCGTCGTGGTGTCAGCGCAGGTACAGAACAAAAACATCGGGTCTCAAGGTTGCCAATGATCATAACACCTTCAGTGACGCAGGTGTGTTATGTTTACGAATCGATGGCCCGCCAGTGCTGTCGCGCAGTTAGTCCGGGGGCTGAGTTATGCTTCTTCCTAGCAAGCCGATGATGCACTGTGGCAACGTTGCTGAGAATGATCTTGCCATTCCACACGGAAGGAATGTGGAGGTCGATGGGAACGTGGCAGCAGTGGAGGGTGCGGAGATCTTCATGGTGATGGACACAGGTGCCAAACCCGCGTGATGCTTGTGTAGCTCTGTCGTAGCAACATGTCCTGCTTGTGTCTCTGTTGCGCACTCTCAACATTGCGCTGTTGTTGTGGCAGCTGTGTCTGTGGATCAGCAAGCTGTTTGCACCAGCTGTCAGCTCCGCCAACAACAATCTTTCCTATCCCTCAGGCAACCCACGGGTGGAGGTTGTTTCAAACGTGCATGGACGCATAAGGGATGCTTTCGTTTGACGAAGCATGAAAAGGCTGCTGACAGCGTTGAGTGTCGAACGCCTTTGTGCCGTCGAGCTCTGTCGCTGTTTGCGAGCACCTGTCTAATGACAGGGTTGCGTGCTCAAAGCGAAAACACTGGCAGCATGCTTTGCTTCGCAACATGCAGTCCTTACAATGTCTAAACCTGTGCCTTTTCTCTGCACGTTCTCTATTTGATGCCCCTAGTTCCTCTTCCTCTTCTTCAGCAGTGACGGTTGAGTGCTTCTTTTTTTCTCTTTGGTACGCTGCGTTGCAGGTGGAGGCGGAGTTGGCAGAGTTGGACGCGGACGAGCGGAAAGAGTACTTGCAGTCGCTGGGGGTGGAGGAGGGTGGACTGGCGTCGTTGGTGCGTGCCACGTACCGACTTTTGGGCTTGCGCACGTACTTCACCTGTGGAGAGAAGGTGTGTTTGCATGGCCATTGGTGGTTGTGCTTGCCTGGCCATTGGTGGTTGTGCTTGCGTGGACATGCTCGTGCATACCTAGGCATGAGCAAAAAAGTATTCGTTATTCGAATATTCGTACAGATGTTCAAATATTCGAATATCAGATACCTGTTTTACACACCTATACAGGCATTCGAATACACTATCTGTAAGTATTCGTGGGGTATTCGTGCAGTATTCGTCAAGTGTTTGTGGAGTGTTCGTGAAGTTTGTGAAGTATTTGTCAAGTATTCGTCAAGTATTTGAGTACTTGCATGATGTTTGAATATTCGTCAATATTCGTCAAGTATTCGTCAACTATTCGAATCACGAATAGAGGATTTCAGGAAAAATTCGAATAACAGATACTTCAAAATGAGGACAGATACATTCGAATGCTCATGCCTATGCATACCTGCTTGGCTGTGATTGCAGAAGTGATTCTTGTCCAGAAGAATGTTTCGCTTCTCTTTAAAGAGAGTGTGATGTCATGCATGGGGTGGTCGAAGGCGCAACTTGCTGGCAGGTTTCAGAGTGGCAAGACCTTAGCCTTGCGATTCAAGAGCCTCCTTGTGGCATGCTGCTTCACACTTTCATTCGCATTGGCATCCCATGCCATGCTATGCTATGCTGTGCCAGTCACCCATGGTGGCCTCGTGGATGCTGGATGCCGCGTCTGGCACTCTGCCCACAGCCATTGCATGTGATCATGTGAGGACTGACTTTGTTCGGCAGCCAATGCAGCACAGACGCTATGCTCTGACTGTGCATTGCATACCAAGGAAGGATCAGCCTCTGCTGTGTTGATGTTGCATGCCAGTTTGTTCCGCTTGTTTATTGCCATGTTGCAATGTGCGGTGTGCACTGTGTGTGCATGTACCACACCCATCTTTGGTCATTGTGTGTGCATGTACCACACCCATCTTTGGTCATTGTGTGTGCATGTACCACACCCATCTTTGGTCATTGTGTGACATCCATGTGTGCGTGTGCATATGGCACATAATTGAGCGAGGTGCAGGAGACGCGGGCATGGCCAATCAAAGCAGGCATGACAGCGCCACAGGCTGCTGGTGTGATTCACTCCGACTTTGAGCGTGGCTTCATCCGTGCAGAAACGGTGACTGCTTGTGCCCATCCCCTTGTGTCAGCCCTTGCAACGCACAAAGAACAACACAGAACAGTGGCTACCCATGTGCTGTTGTGTCGTTGAATGCTTTGCACTGTTGGAAGCTGGTCTGGCGGAGGCTGGGGCTTTGTACACAGGGGTTGCAGCAGCCGCGAGGCTCCAGTCCCCAACTTGCACCTCACAATGATCCCAGTTATTGGCAACTTGCACTGATTTCTTTTTCAGACCCTAAACGTTTTCTAGGCCGCCGGCCAACCTACCTTGTGCATGCAAATGGAGTGTTTCTGTTGGCTGCTGTGTTGTAGCCAAATGCGCTGACCTTCTGCCTTGCTGTTGTGGCCACTTTGGTTGGCAGATATCCTACGCCGACTACACAGCCTGTGGCTCGTACAATGCCGCGAAGGACAAGGGCTTGGTAAGTGTGAAACAATGCTCACTGCTGTTACTACGCTCACACAGCTTAGTGTACCTCTACATGGCAATCTTGTTGGAGAGATGATCCGTTGAAGGTCATTGCATGCATTTATGTGTGAGATGTGTGAGGTCATGGGCGAACACCAACTTCTCCATACATGTTCATCCGTATACATGTGTGTGCGATTTTGAATGTGGGCAGATGCGCGCTGAAGGGAAGGACTACGTGGTCCAAGAAGGGGATGTACTACTATTTCGATTCAATGTGTAGCTTCATCACTGTACACTTGAATAGTTCCTTTTCTTTGAAAGGCATATGTTCTTGCTCCGTTGGCTTTCCAAAAGTAGAGGAAGAAGACGAGGAAAAGAAATGAGCCAAATCTCCACATCTCTACAACTCAATTGATGTTGAGCGGGCTCTATGCTGAGGTTTTTTGTATGTTTGACTCTACTCAACCATATAGGCCTGTCTAAGAGTCTGTTGCATCTACTTACCATGCCCTCAGAGGTGAACGCTAATGCATGGATCTGGATGTGAGAAACAGCTTCCTAGTACTGCTGTCGTTGGTGTAGCAGTACAAGCCAACCAGCTAACTCACTAGCACACGCAGGTGGAGGTGAGAACAGCGAGGGGTTGGCTAGGGACACAAACACAAGTGTCAAAAGCTGCAAATGTTGAACTGTGCAGAGAGGAATGACAACTGAGGCCTGGAAAACCTAAACAATGTCATGGACCTAGTGGATGCACACACATGCGGCGTACAACGACACTATTTTCTCGTAGGACAAAACAGCGGCAAAAACACAGTTTTGGCCATAACTCCCTGCAGACACGTCAGAACGACAAGCCGTTTGACCCAGAACGGCCGCATCGACGAGATCTACGTCCTGATAGGTTGCACGCCTATGTGCTGTCCCACAGTACGAATCTAAGAAATACGAGAGTCTTCTGGGCGCCCGCTGACGCAGGCAGTCGGTCGTCTGCCACCGTCGCCGGTCTCAGGGATCTGCACGTGAATGGACATGAGCCGAGGGGTCACCGTAAGTTGTGTACGACACACAACAACAATCCTCCATGGCCGGAGGGCGAAACACGTCCATGCACATACATACACTAACGCTGTACACAGCAGGAAACGCACAGCCGCTACTGGCAGCAAGCACAGCACACGCAAGATGGCACGTGAGGAATCAACGTGCAACAGGGATGGGACAGAGTCCCACGAATCGAGTGGCCGCATGAAACTTCGAACGACCTAGAGCCTTGGTAAAAAAATCCGCACACTGCCTATCAGTGCCCACGTGGATGACTCGGATCACACCACGATCAACCAGATCACGCAAGAAGTGGTGCTCGACATTGATGTGCTTTGTGCGTGCATGGAACACACCTGAGTTCTTGGCGATGGCCTCCACGCTCATGTTGTCACTTTGGACGACGACGGGGGGAACAGACTGACACAGTTCACGAAACAGACGAACGAGCCAGACACACTGCGCTGCACCGGTGCCTAGAGGAACATACTGTGCATCCGCAGTGCTACATGCGATGCAGTCCTGCTTTCCACTTCGCCAGGAAATTCCAGTGTCTCCAATGAGAAAGATGTAGCCGGTGCGACTCTTGCCATCTGGACTCCACGCCCAATCATTGTCTGTATACCCATCGAGCACAACGGACACATGCTCGCGAAAGCACAGGCCGAAGCGTGCGGTGGACAGGATGTAGCGCACACACTAGACTGCAGCCTCTAGTGTTCGCTAGCGTGGAGCCTGCGAGAACTGAGCAAGCAGATTGACAGTGAAGGCAATGTTGGGTCGTGTCGTGGTGGCCAAGTACATGAGCGAGCCAATGACTCGCATGTACAGGGTCACATCGACTGGCTCCCCCAGGTCAGATGGGTCATCCACCTTCAGTGCGGCCTGCCCCTCAGGGGTCATGGGCGTGGAGGCTGTGCAGACGGCAGCGAGAAGGTCAGCAAAGTGCTGCCCCATAATCTATGCGTAGCATCCCTGATGAACACGGAGTGTGCGGCGAACTCGGTCGCACACGATCTCCATCCCCAAAAAGACAGAGGCCTCACCAAGATCTTTCATCTTGTAGGCCGAGGAGAGAACGACCTTGGCAGCGTTTACTGCTTCCAGGTCGGGTGAAGCGATCAGAAGATCGTCCACGTAGAGGAGGATGGCAGCAAGCGGTGCTAGGGACTGTGAGAGGAACAGGGATGGGTCAGTATCACTCTGAACGTACCTAGTGCATCTCAACGTGTTGGTGATCTCCTCATTCCAGCTGCAAGGTGACGGTTTCAGGCCGTACAAGGCCTTCTGCAGATGGTACACGCGACCGGTGCCATCCTCAAAGCTGGGTGGCTGGACTATGTAGATCTCCTCCTCAAGGTCCTCGTTCAAGAACGTGTTGTTGAAATCCATCTCATGGAGTAATTGTGGACCAGGTTCAATCTTAGGACATGTTTGCGTATTTAGGAGACTCCTTGCCTCTGTCTAGGAAAAGAGGAAACAAGAATATTTACAACACAAATTTGGACTAGGACGCAGTTCCTTCAGCAAAACTATACCATTACCGATTTGTTTCATTTCCTCATTGTAATGGGTCGAGTCTCCAGCTCCTGCTCTGAAGTCGTCGTTCGAGTTCGCAGAATGGCGTTTTGAGTCTGCGTCAAGGGTTTACCCCCTTCGCAGGACTGAGGGGCAATCGTCATCAACGACCCAGAGAAAGGAGACTCGAATGTTTCGAGTCTCCCGAGGCCCATTTCCGTTTTTAACCTTACCCTTGGTTTTGGGACCCAATCCGGGGGTTTTTACCTCGAACTTGTGTGTTCGCACGAATTGTTTTGTTGTTTTTATGTCGAAGATCGTCGCAAACGAACTTCGATTTACGTTTTGATGTTCTGGCGCTAAATCATTGCATGCGATGCACGCTGGTGATTTTGCGCCAGTTCTCTCATCCTCACCCTCGCTCCACCTATCCCTCATCCTCGCTTGCTCATTTTGCAAGGAGGGTGAGGGGGGGCGAGGGCACTAGGCCACGAGGCCTTGCCCTTGAGGCCCTCATGGCCCTTCAGCCACCGATCGGGCTGAGGCCGAGATCAGCGGATGGCGGATGACCAGCCGGTGGCCGGCTGGTCACTTGGCCGGCCGCTGGCCGTCGAGCCGGCCGGCAGCAAGCTGGCTGGCGGCCAGCAAAATGCTGGCTGCCGGCCAGCTCTCGCTGGCACGAGGGGTGGTGCGCAACCACCCCTCGCTTCAGCTAGGATGGATGGCCGAACCGGCCCTCGCGCTACATTCCTCCCCACTTATTATGAACCGTCTTGGTTCATGAACAACAAGCAGGATTGTCAGTTAGTGATTCATCAACATTGTGAAAGAAGATTAATAACTTCAATCACCAGCTATACATGAACACGTGCATGGTACTTGGACCTAAGCTGCAGCTTGTAGGTCAGCACGGCTAGCGGCCTCCCTCCTTTAGGTTGGAGCATCCGCGTGACAACCATGTTGGGCGTCCCCAACCTCTTATGGTCGCTTTCCATGCATGCTGCCCTATGGGAATGTTGTTCACTTTTTCCGCGTTCAGGTGGTACCTCCTGCCACGCGTCGATCTGTGCAAGTTGCAAGCTCGCTCTAGTACTCATTGACCACCGCTGTGGGCAACGGAGATTCGGGCTCCCATAAATTGTATTCAGGTCCACAACCGGCCCAATGAACGAGGTACTCCCTAACAACGCGCGACCGTAGAGTACGCTCTCAGTGTTGGAGTAGGCGAAGGACCTCGTATTGGCCGTCGGCAGCAAGGATTGCTTGCGGTGGCTGAATGGTTCCATCTGCCGTGTATGGAGCCAGCAGGCTCACATAAAACACGTCATGTATCTTCATACTCGGCGGAAGAAGCAATCGGTATGCCACTGGCGCGATACGTGCTACAATGGAAAACAGCCCAATCCACTTCGGTAGACGTTTTGTTGCCCCTGACGACTTTAGCCGATGGTTGTTAGTGCTAAGCAGCACTTTATCACCGATATCAAACGAGACCTCTCGGCAACCTTTGTCGGCATATGCCTTTTGTCGCTCCAGAGCTACTTGAAGGTGACCCTTTGCCTCCTGTAATAAGAGTTCGATGCGCTCGGCAAAGGCTTGAGTGGAAGGAACCTACCGTTCTGTACTCCCACTCTTCACCAATGAAGAGGGTACCACTGGATGCCGACCACTATTCAACATGAACAGTGTGAATTGTGTGGACTCGTTCACCGAGTTGTTCACCGCAAACTCTGCCGGTGCTAAGAATTTGTCCGAATCATGCATGGCAGGGTCCACGTACATGCGGAGCATCTGCTCTAGAGTGCAATTCATGCGTTCTGTTTGTCCGTCACTTTGAGGTTGAAATGCTGTCAACATTTACGACTCACTGCCGAAGTACTCATGTATCTTTTTCCAGAACTTACTAGCAAATTTTTTATCTCGATCGGAGATAATGCGCAACGGCAAGCCGTGGTACTTCATGACACCCTCAAAGAAGAGACGAGCGGTCTCCTCTGCGTTCACGTCAGTGGTTGTAGGAATGAAGTGTGTCATCTTCATCAAAAGATCCACAACCACTAGTATTGCATCGTGGCCACGGGTCGTGTATGGAAGACCAGGAATGAAGTCCATGCTGACGCATTCCCATGGAGTCCCAAGAATGGGAAGCTGTTGGAGGAGTCCAGTAGGCTTCTTTGTTACTAGCCTTATTCCGAAGACATGGGCCGTATGTCATGCAATACTCACGAACATCGACACTCCATCCTGTCCATCAATAGTGGTCCAAGAGTGCCTGTCCGATCTTTCGGGGTCCCACATGACCTGCGACCGGCGGGTCGTTGAAGTGGGAGATCATTTTTGCTCAAAGGTCTCCTGAGTTTGGCACAACAACTTGTTCTCCGTGCCAGAAGATTCCTGCAGCCTCCACCAAGCTATACTTCTCTAGATTTCGAGAGTCTTGAAACCACGAATCCACACAGTATCCCATCTGGATCCTGTTTATAAATCCCATTATAATGGATAATCTCTCGTGGTGGTTGCCGCAGAGGTGCAGGGGGATCTGGTGATTGTATTGTTGCTATTGCAATGGCCCTAAAACACCCACCGACCTCAGTGGTTTCTTTAACTTCCATAGGCTTTTGGCTTAGTGGATCGGCCACATTGATACATCCTGGCCGATATTCCCACGTGAACGAGAATCAGCTCAGGTATTCGCTCCAACGCGCCTGTCGTCTTGACAGGTTCGGTTACATTTGGAAAAACACCAATGGATTATGGTCGGTCATGACCGTCACACCCCCTTCAGCACCCTCGAGGTAGCAACGCCACATCTTGAAAGTGTGTATTACCACAAGGAGCTCTTGATCCCCAGTCGTGTACCGCGTTTCCGCGGGGATGAGCTTCCGGCTTTCATACACAACTAGGTGGCATGATGACGGCTCCGAGTCCTACTACCGTCGCATGAAATCGCACCTCACATGGTTGCGATGGATCCGGAAGAGCTAGGACGGGTGCCGTGGATAGAAGCTCTTTGACTTTGAGAAAATCGTTCTCGCAATCAGATGTCCATTCCCAACGCACGTCTTTTCGCGTGAGCCTGGTTAGTGGTGCTACCAGGGTCGAATACCCTTGCATAAACTGTCAAAAGTAGTTTGCATGGCCAAGGAAAGACGGAATCTGCCCAACATTTTCGGGGCGTGGCGAGTCCACAACAGCTTAGACCTTTTGTGGGTCACCACGGATGCCGTCCTTGCCGACGATGTGTCCAAGGTATTCGAGTTCATCTTGTGCAAACTTGCACTTGCTCACTTTCGCATAGAAATTATGTTCCCAAATGATTGCGAGAACTTCGGGCAGATGTTCTATTTGCTCTTCCATTGATTTGGAGAAAACCAGGATGTTGTCCAGGTAAACCAAGACAAACTATCCGGGTTGTTTGGCGAACGGTCGGTTCATTTCTCCTTGGAAGGTTGCCGGGGCATTTGTAAGCCCAAGACATAGCACTCGGAATTGATAGTGTCCCATGTGCGTTCGAAACACGGTTTTGGGCACATCATCTTCCATAGTGTGGATTTCATGGTACCCTTGAGACAAATCCAAGGACAAAAACACTTTTGCGCCTTGGATTTGGTCAAAAGGTCCTCAATCCGCGGTAAAGGGAATCGATTTTTCACCGTCAGCTTGTTCAACGCCCAGTAATCCACGCACATGCATAAACCACCGTCCTTTTGTTCACAAAAAGGATCGGTGCACGGTACGGCGAGCTACTGGGCTCGATCCACCCTTTTTCAAGGTACTATTTGATTTGGCGTTCGGCCTCTCGCCTTTCTGCTGGACTAAGGCGATACATGGGTCTGAACGGAGGAGTTGTCTCCGGTTGCAGCGGAATCGTGTGGCCGATGTGTCTTTCTAGTGGAAGCCCAGCCGGTGGGTCTTTGAATATCTCCGAGAACTCCGCCAATAGAGCTTTGATCTCTTGTGGCGTGTCTTCCTTCACGTCGTCCTCCATTTTTGCAGCTGCAAGAAGTATCGACAACCTTGTCAAAAACGTCTCTTGACCTGCATCACAGACAAGCTGGCATGGAATTTGAGTCGGGTCGGTGATGATTCCGTACTCAGAATCAACATAAAGCGGCGTTGTCCTTTTCGGAGGATCAAACGCTTTGATTCAAAGCACATTAGAGCCTTGTTCTCACGGAGCCAGGGATCGCCTAGCACCACGTCAAACGGGTCAAGAAGGTTGAGTACCTTCAACGTGACACTCTGTGTGTACCTTTGAATACAAATTTTTGCTTTACAAGTACNAGGGTCAAACGCTTTGATTCAAAGCACATTAGAGCCTTGTTCTCACGGAGCCAGGGATCGCCTAGCACCACGTCAAACGGGTCAAGAAGGTTGAGTACCTTCAACGTGACACTCTGTGTGTACCTTTGAATACAAATTTTTGCTTTACAAGTACCGATCACGGGTACCGTACGGTTGTCACCGACAACAACTGCGCCATTCGATGGCTTGTACTTCAGGCCAACCTGTTGGGTAAAGCCAAGGCTAACAAAAGAGTCGTCTCTTCCAGTGTCAGCAAGTGCGTTCACGGGAGCAACAACTAGGTGTCCTTTGAACTGCATCATCATGTTGCCTCTACTCTTCCGAATGAACATGCTCGACGACGACAAGCCGAGTTTGTGAAAAACACGGAATGTGTGCGACGGGCCTCACAACTCCCATCATTCACCCACTCGAGTCCACATCTTGAGGGCACGTGTGAATTTGGCTAGCACCTTCCAGTCTTAAAGTTTTACAAGGTCGAAATTGTCGACTAAAGGTAGCGCGAACACGATTGAGCTCATTGCTTTGAGGGTATTTGCTTCAATCACTGTGTCACACAATTCTTGCACAGTGGTCGGTGTCGCCACCACTAAGCATGTACGATCATGCATCTCGTTCGGAGATGCAAAGTTTAGTGAGCAATGTCGGTCATCAAGTGTAAAATGCGGTTCAACAAGAGGAGAGAAAACAACAGAGAAATTTGAACTCATCAAAAACTGAAATTGTTTAACATCCTCATCTGAAAACATAAACCCACAGTCGTGATCCAGTTTTACCCCCTAGTGGTCCCGACTAACATCACTCAGGGATGGGGAAAGCCCGCCCCACGGCCTAGTCCGTTACCACGGCCGGGCCCATTGTCGCTTCCGCGACCCTATCCACGGCCCTTTCCACGGCCTCTTGCCGCACCATCCCCACGAGGTGCTGCTACTGCACCTAACGTCGCGGCCTCTTTTCCACCACCAGCAGCCTCAGGGAATTGAGCCCTAAAGTGGCCCGGCTCCATGTAATTGTGGCAGAGCCCTTCACGGAAGGCTGCGTCAGGATGCTCACACACCGCCTGCAGCTCATCATTCTCGCGGCTGCGCTTGTTGTCAAGGCCCTTGTGTCCACCAGCCTTCTTGGCTGGAGGGTTTGCGAGCTGCTTGCCCTTGACCTCGCCTCGCTGTCCAGCAGACCCACCAGCCCCTACGGCGTCCATGCGCATGTCGCGGCCTTGTTGTGCACGCGCGTTCGGCCGTGCATCAGAGTAGTAATTCGGGTTCGTCGAATACACTTCGCTCATGTAGTCGTGGAACGCCCTCCAGCTTGTCCAAGCTTGGCCAGTGGCTGTAGTGGTGGTCTTGTCCTTCAGCTTCTTGTTGGCGAGACCATACGCAAGTACTCTAGCAGCATGCACTCCGGGTTCTTGAAGGTCTGAGTCCCATCGCCCTCGGTGAAGCTTTCGGCTTCCTCCACGAGTGTGGTGAACTCGCTAAAGTAGTATTCGAGCGAGCTGCCCAGCTGCCTGAAGTCCTTGGTCTTGTGGAAGGCGCGCTGCGCCTCCTCACGTTGGGTGTACTTCTTGCGCATGATCGTATAGAAGGCCTCCCACGGCATGGGTTGTCACTCGAGGTGCGGCTGCTGCGCAGTCCACTCCTTGGCCACATACTTGAAGAGTTTGTCTTCAAGCCGCGTCGTGGTAAGGTCGTCCCAATGGCTGAGTGGAGCCTTGTGGACACGTAGAATGTGCTCCATGCGATTCAGTCAGTCGGTCAGCTTCACGCCCTTCCAGTAGATCTCCACACTGTGGAGGAAGGACGTGTTCATGACCGACCCCAAAGTCGTCGAGGTAGGCAAGTCGTCGCTGCCACTGGTAGTGGCATCCACAGCTGTAGCACGCTACGCTTGCTGTTGCATCCGCACCTGGATCACGCTCTGCAATGCCTTGTCGAGGTCGGTGTATCAACGGCTTGCCTCATGGGCGGCTAGGCGCTGCAACTGGCGATCACGGTCGAGGTCCGTGATGCTCTGCCCGACGTGTGCCAGCAGGTTGGCGAATGCGAACTTGAGCTCTAATGTCGTCAGAACATCGGCGATGGCCTCCAGGGCCTCGAGTTGTCCGTGCACCCTTACCCACTGGAGGAGGGTACGGTTTGCGTACACGACTCCAAGGAGTCCCACCTTTCGGAGAAGACTGTCGTTGGTGACGACGCTCGAGTGGGCACTGCCTTGCACCATTGCGGCCACATCATAGGAAGGGGGGTCCGCCCCCATTCCTCCGAGTGGTGCCGTATCTCTACCGTCGGTGGTGATCTTGAGTCGGCCTGTCGCCTCAGCAGCAAACTCCGCAAGCCTACAACGGTCATCGCGATTTGCTTTCGCGACATCGTCGACCGGCTCATTCTCGCGGGAACTTCCCGTGTGACAGCTTTCAACGCCCTTGCTGTTCTCGGCAGTCTGGCTACCGTCAGCAACTTCAAGTGATGCGACGGGCGCCTTATCCTTCTCATGCAATCGGCTTGATTTTGTCGCACGACGATGGCCATGGTCGCGATCCTCTTCGCCTTCGCCATCGTCGGCGTTGTGCTCATCGTCGGGGTCCTCCTCCGGGAGATCCTCCTCCATCGCGTCGTCGGTCACGTGGGATTCGCCCACGTGCGCGTCGACATGCTCGTCGAGCACTTTTTTGGCCTCTGAACGCTTCTTGGTATCGCCGAGGTTGGCGTCGGTTGCCTTCGGCGGTACGGTTGCCTTTGGCGGTACGGTTGCCTTTGGGTTGGCAACCATGCTCGCGGCGGCGGCTCCCAAAATTTGGATTCCGCCAAGAGCTTGTGGTGAGGCCGTCACCACCTTGCCCTTTTTGGTCTTGGACGGTCCGGCACTTTCCATCTCGTCGCCCACGCAACTANCGCCGAGGTTGGCGTCGGTTGCCTTCGGCGGTACGGTTGCCTTTGGCGGTACGGTTGCCTTTGGGTTGGCAACCATGCTCGCGGCGGCGGCTCCCAAAATTTGGATTCCGCCAAGAGCTTGTGGTGAGGCCGTCACCACCTTGCCCTTTTTGGTCTTGGACGGTCCGGCACTTTCCATCTCGTCGCCCACGCAACTAGCATGTGAAGACCGTTGTGAAGATCATCCCACAATACAATTTTAGGAGGAATCGCTTCCTAAAATCTTGCTCTCACAATCGGTGAGGCAATTCTAATTTGAATTTCCATTTTCCTCGGCCGCCACGTCGGCACAAGGTCGTGGGTATAGAAACTAGTCCTCCTAAGCCGTGACTCACGGCACTTGGTAGCAACTAGGATCTAGGAAAACACAAAACAACAATACAATGGAACAACAAGAAGTGTGAGTACCGCTCACAAAACTAGGACAACGAGGAAGAAAACCTAGATAAACAAGCAAGTACAAGGTCAAGAAGGAAAAGACTACTTTTCCTCTTGTCTTCTTGTCTTCAAGTCTTCAAGTCTTCCTTGGTCTCTTCTTGCGTCTTCTTGGCACACCTTGCCTCCCCTTGGAGGTGCCTTTCTTGTGCCCCACGGCAATGTAGCGGCCTAAAAAAATTCTCCAAGTAGCGCTTTTCTCCTTTTTCTTTTTCTCTCAGGCCGTGAGAGTCTCAGGTATTGGAGAAAGGCGCTGCCCCAATTTGTCTTTGAAGAGCAGCGGAAGGAGCCTTGAGAAGAGGGAAAAAGTAGGTGGTTTTGGGGGTGGGTACTCCCTCTCCCGTCCCAAAACTTTTCCCCTAGCCCACTAGGATGGAGAAGAGACTGTGGAGAAGAAGCCCCAAAAAATAGAGCTATTCTTTAACTTCCTAACGTACTTTACGGCGCTTCAAACGGTGAAGCGTAGATGCCATAGTCCCTTCTCGCGTTTCTACTGCTGCTTGCAGCTACCGGCGGCGTTTTATTTATGTCGTAGCTGCCGTTTCCGTCGAACTCTTGGTCGTGAGGGTCGTCTGGCTCTCAGAACCACTGTAACGGGTTGTATCTCCAGCTCCTGCTCTGAAGTCGTCGTCCGAGTTCGCAGAATGGCGCTATCTGTCCGCGTCAGGGGTTTACCCCTTCGTAGGATAGAGGGGCAATCGTCATCAACGACCTAGAGCAGGGAGACTCGAATATTTCGAGTCTCTGGAGGCCCAATTCCGTTTCTAACCTTACCCCTGGTTTTGGGACCCAAACCGGGGGTTTTTACCTCGAACTCGTGTGTTTGCACGAGTTATTTCGTTATCTTTATGTTGAAGTTCGTTGCAAACGAACTTCGATTTACGTTTTGACGTTCTGGCGTGAAATCGTCGCGTGCGAGGCACGCTGGCGATTTCGCGCCAGTTCTCTCATCCTCTCCCTCGCTCTGTGTATCCCTCGTCCTCGCTTGCTCGTTTTGCAAGGAGGGCGAGGGGGGGCGAGGGCACAAGGCCACGAGGCCTCGCCCTCGAGGCCCTCGTGGCCCCTCAGCCACCGATCGGGCTGAGGCCGCGATCGGCGGCTGGCGACTAACCGGCCGGTGGCCGACCGGTCGCTTGGCCGGCCGCCGGCCGTCCAGCCGGCCGGCAGCGAGCTGGCCGGCGGCGAGCAAAACGCTGGCCGCCGGCCAGCCCTCAGTGACGCAAGGGGTGGTGCGCAACCACCCCTTGCTTCAGCGAGGAGGGAGGGCCGAACCGGCGCTCCCGCTACACTCATTTTCTTCCTCCAAGTTTCATAAAAATCTAATAGATAGTGGGAAACCCCAATTATTCATCCACTTCATTCATGAATAGTAACTTTGTGGGCTGGGCTGGTTGAACTTCTGTCCTTTTCTTGGTGGAAAGGTACCCCCCCACCCCCCCTGTTGTGCTTTGTGCCGTTCCTGTACAGTTTACTGTGACCACTCGGCCGTGTCCATACTCGTGCAGATCCCTGAGGCAGGCGGCCCTGGTGACACCGGCGCGACGACAGGCGGCGGACCACCCGTCTGGAGCTGACCGACTACTGTTCCAGAGCCCCAGATGTCACCGGGACTCCTTGCTGTGCCTTCTACGTCTTGCAGGCGCCTTTCGGCGGACTGGGCATGAGGCCCATTTGCATGTTTTTGCATTATATACTCGCTGTCAGTCAATGGATGCATGCATGTGACCATTCGTTGCGTGCGTCTTTTGATTCTGCACGTCTAGGTTCAGACAGCGTAGGATTCTGACATGTGTGCGCAGAGTTACGGCCAAAACAGTGGTTTTGGGCCGGTTTTAGGACAGCTCTTGGACTGCCGCGTGCGACACCCGCCGTGCGCCGCGGCAGGTATATATGCCCTGGACCTGTCAGTTGTCATTTCTCTCTGCATTTACTAAGCTATTGAAGCTTATGAGACTTTGCGCGTCTCCCTAGCCTGATCCTTGCTGTTTCTTGCACCTGCCTGCTTGCTAGTGCGTCAGCTGACTGGACAGTGTCGCCACGTCAGCAGCAGCAAGGCTAGGAAGCTTCCTAGCAGTTTCTCATGGTANGCAGCGGCAGCGGCGGCAGCAGCGGCAGCAGCAGCAGCGTAGCAGCGCAGCAGCAGCGGCAGCGTGGCAGCGCGGCAGCGCAGCAGCAGCAGCGGGCGGCGGCGGCGGCGAGCTGCTACTGCAGCGCGCAACAGCAGCAGCGGCAGCGTGCAGCTGCTGCTGCCACCGCCGC